>JAECMU010094002.1:0-12169 GCA_016106625.1 Dracogyra subfuscus | reverse complement strand
ATATATATATATATTCGTGATTGTAGCTTGAATTATGTAAACAATGCATATACATCACACATAATTATAAATATGATACATGACAAATATGTTATTGATAATAATATAAAGTCTGACATGAAATGAAGGTGTATAATGAACTAGAGTGAAAGAGTTTGTCATTGCACACCAGTCCATAGCGACTTTTATTATATCGGAAGTGAAAGCGTTTCCAATGGTAACGGTCGGCAGATAAACATCAAAGAAGACCCGCTTCTGAAAATAGAAGACATTTAAAACATGTTTAACTTATATCAGCTATAAACTATTCTTATTATTATATTAATATTAAACTGTTAAATTACTTGATGTGTGTCTATGTTTAATTTATAATATTAATTATTTTCATTCACAAATAACAAACACATGAACAAACAAACAAATAAAACAAGTCACAACATAATTAACAACAACAAAAAGTTAAAAGGTCCAATAGTGACTAGCTCGAGAAGACCCCATATTCCCTTTAGGGTTCATACAGATTTTCAACAACAAACGATAAGGCAGTTTTAGGACCTTTTTCAAGTTAAGAATTAAATTTTAGAGGCTACTGAAATACAATAATGTTGAAAGTTTTTCCACACGCACTACCTGTTTGGAGTACTGGATTTGCGTTATTAAATTAATAGTGTTTATATGTTCTAAATTTATTTACATATATATATTTTTTAATTATTATTATTATTTATTTATTTTTATTTTTATTTAATTTAATTTTATTTCTTTAATATTTTTGGGGATGGGTGGGGATGGGGGTCAAATACGTTCTATGGCGTTCCAGTATGTTCCAACAGTATATAATGTTTTCCAGATCCATTACTCGGAACATATTTATGTTTTGACTGTCAGTCTTGAAATGATTTGTTTTGTCATCGGATCATTATATCCTGTTCTTATTGTTGAAAGATTCAAAACTTGCCCATGTCGCGTCTCACGAATATAAATGAATTTTGCACATTTCTCACGAAAAACAGCATACACTACAGTGGTAGATTTGGTAGAAAACAGCACACACTACATTGGTAGATTTGGTAGAAAACAGCACACACTACATTGGTAGATTTGGTAGAAAACAGCACACACTACATTGGTAGATTTGGTAGAAAACAAGCACACACTACATTGGTAGATTTGGTAGAAAACAGCACACACTACATTGGTAGATTTGGCAGAAAACAAGCACACACTACATTGGTAGATTTGGTAGAAAACAGCACACACTACAGTGGTAGATTTGGTAGAAAACAGCACACACTACATTGGTAGATTTGGTAGAAAACAGCACACACTACAGTGGTAGATTTGGTAGAAAACAGCACACACTACAGTGGTAGATTTGGTAGAAAACAGCACACTACATTGGTAGATTTGGTAGAAAACAGCACACATTACATTGGTAGATTTGCAGTTACTGTTATTCCTCCCTCTGGACTTGTCTCCATTGTGGTTTTCAAAAGTGTCAGATTTTATTAATGGCTCCCATCAAGCTGCTTTATTAAGACAAAATGCCCGTGTTATGTTTCCTGTGTACTAGGATGTTTGTCGAGTAGTTCTATACGCCAGTACCTGTAGGTAGGTTTGGAAGACGTTCAACATCTTGTCTCACCTATACAAGGTTAGTAAATGAGTAGTATTAGTATTAGTCTTATATTTGGGTAACCACGCGAAAATATGAGCACTAAAAGATTATCAGTCTGTTCTACTTTTTTGTTTAATTGTAAATCAGAAGCTGTTCCCTTTGGCATCAACCAGTTCCAGTTATTTTTCTACAAAAACGTTGTTGTAGTTGCTTGGGCAATATCCATTCTATTTTTTAAAAAAAATATTTAATTATTATTATTTTTTAGTTTTCTTCAGAGCAAATCAATTTCATTCTAATTCTAACTGACTTTTTTTTACCGACTTTAGATAGGACGAATCCCTAATTCAGATATAAATGCTTATCGGTTGGTTTACTATACAGGTTGATTCTTACATTGTTGTCTCTGTGTATACTGGCACACTTTAAAAACACAATTTGGTTTTAATGTGGCACTATAAAGTATCTAATGTGTATCTATGAATATATTACCATAACATGCTATGGTGTATTCTCGCATATCAACGTGGGTTTCTGAGTTTACAACGAGGATCTTTTCATACAATTAACACCACGTGAAAATTCAAAAATTGGTGTAAACTGAAAATGTATCATAACTTTGCAACCAATAGACACAGCCAGATACATTTAACACTCAAAATGTTTACATTAAACACCTCTACACACTGATATAAGATATATACAAATTGGTGTAATATTTGGGTCACCAGATAATAAAAAGGTCATGACATTTGGTTGATTTTAAAAATATGACACCAAGGCTTTAGTGGTACTACTGCTTCGTGTATGAGGGACATATTTCAAGTCAACTGCATAGATTGTGAATAATAGACACCCTGTGAGTAATTTAATGGGTCTTTGAAAAATTGTTTTGAAAAATGTGCCTTTACAACGAACGACAGAAAGTCATACTTACAAAACTAACATAAAGGTGTGAAAAACCCATAATTACTTTGCAGGAGCCAGGAAGTTAACCGATCGTTAAAAACTACTAGTAACAATATTTTACAATTGCCTTAGATTTCAACTTTTAAAAGGGACCACTTGTCCAAGATACGCCATCATGGATTTCCAAGATGGCAACCATGCAAAAACCTATTGATAGCAATACCTCAGAAACGATACCACCTAGTAGCTTTTCTTTTAATCTAACTTAAGAATTTTGAAGATAATGCGTGTAGCTATGTCACCCACCATATTACTATATGGAGGTTTTAAATAAAAGGAGATGAAATATATATACTTATTGAGGAACAAGGCTTCAATGATTATTGTGAGTCTTACCATCATTTTGCTTTTGTATTAATCTGTTCTCATTAAAAAGTGGAAAATGTTTGTCCATTGCCTTAGGTTTAAATTTTTAATAGAGACCACTAATCCAAAATGCATTATAGTAGCAGTCGTGGATTTTCAAGATGGCCTCCAAACAATAGCTATTAGTACTAATATATCAGAATCCTTGCCACCTATACTCTCATTTTTTGATATTTTGATGTAATTAATGCAGTTATATCAATCAAAATATCACTAGATGGATTTTTATTTTTATACAAATAATAAAATATACAGTCGAATTTACTCGGGGAAAAAGTGCAACGTCACTTGTGAATCTTTCCATCTAGTGCCGCATCCACTCAGACTCTTGTATCTATACTTAACCAATTCAGTGCAGGATTTGGAAGACAAAGTTAGAGTATTTCAGTGTCTCGGCACCTAGGCTCACAGTTTTACGTTGATCTAACTTAGAGTTTTGAGGTTAATGAATGTAGTTATATCATGTCAAATATCACTAGATGTGTGTTTTAGAGGAACGAAATATACAGACACATTATTTGGGAAAAGAGCTGCAATGTCTTTTAGAAGTATTAATTTTCTGTCGTTTTGCTGCTGGTTTTGGAAACTAAAGTTAGCTTAAGGGTATTCGACACAAGAACACTGCACTGATCATCAAAACTCCTTCCCCGTCCCACGGGAGCGGGTGCATGTTCTTTATATGTTTCACGGGTGACTCATATTATTAGCTTGGCATGGTCTTGAGTGCTGCAATGGGGCATTTTGGGTGGGTGGAATCGTTTCCATTGTCTTCCTATTCGGGCATTACAACACATTCCTTTCTTTAAAACAAGACAACTCTTTGGGCACAACTAATGCATTCTAAGCATTCGCAAGCGTGTAGCCAGTTACACAATAGCGGTAGAAAACCAGCAATAGGTCCTACTGTAATCTGCACATTTCTTGCACTAACATGTATAATATATTTTGACTAGCAATAGCATATATTATATAATAAATGACTAGTTAATAAAGGCATAACGCATCTCATACATAAAATGACTATAAAGCAACAACACCAGTATGTAATTATTAACAGAACATGGTCCATTGTAGGGGTAGAAGTTACATGTCAGATTTAAGATATTTAAAGACCGAGTTACTCTTTCAGTCTCTCATGATTTTAATCATGGTTTTGTTTTCGGTTTTTTTTGTTTCACGACGCACTCAACACATTATAATGACGGTTATATCGGCGTCGGACATATGGTTATGTCGAGAAAAAACCCCAGTGGTTGGCTGACGGGGGATTTTAATCATGGAGAGGGAGACACTATTAACGAACAACCAAGTCGCTCCGCCTCGACGGAGGCTGTGAATATTGTATATCGAGTCACTGTAGCCACACTCTTGTAGGAGGTGGCCCAGTTTTCTGCGAAACACAATGGCACTGGGTAGTTTTAGACGGCCATTTTCTAAGGACGAGAAACCTGGAAGCTCGTATCTGGAAGGTGGTAAAGGATATCCCCTGCCTCCTTGTAGAACTGTAACAGCCGACGTAGGGCACAACGAGTGGTTAGGAACTGAGGCAGGGTTACTTGGTGTAGATGCTTCTGGAAACGAAGTGTTGGAGCCTCTGAAGGTCAAGACACAATCTAATTTGTTAAAACGCATATCCTGATGACGAAGTGGAGACTGGCCAGTTGGACACTGAACGAACTGTCACAGATCCAACTCGTAGCAGTCCAAAGAAACAGCTTAGGAGTATTGCAAGGAACAGCAAGTCTGACAACACAGGTCTCTAGACGTTTTCAGATTTCATTCAACATGTCTGGAGAGGGGAGCCTTTTGTTGTTGGTAAGTCCCCTTCACATGTCGGATCACTGTCACCACACCTTGTAAGAACTGATATTGGAGCGTAGACAGCTACTGTTGATGCGAAACATTTAGCTAGAGTCAGAAAAGTTGCTAATCTGCAGATGTTCCTCTTGAATATCGGCAGTGGATGTCATTGAATTAATTTGCAGAACTTGAAGAAGGCTAATACGTGTGTACGGTGGGCTCGTCTGGTAGAATCTCTGGATGTTCCTGAATTTCATTTCAGCATCCAATTTTCTGTAACAACATGAGGTTTTGAAACTGTAAAAACAAGGAGTTTAGTGCAAGTATAGACATGCGGTTAGGTAACCAATATATTATGGGGACGAAATGTTGGCTCCACCACTTTTTAAGTTAACAAAGCGACCAATCTGATTAATTTGATAAAACCTCGATGTAGCGTCCGGAAGTTCGTTAGTGATACCTGGGATGGCCTCAGATTACTGTTATCTTCCCATTTGGTTGTTCAAAATCCGGAAATTTGACCGTGCAAGTAGTCTTCTGTTTAACTGTGATTATTTCATGGCAGAAAGCTATGAAGTGGCAACTATTTGACTGAAGTGACAGGAGAGAGCATGTAGTAAACATGTGTAACTTGTTGACATTGAAGACTTGTTTGTGGTAATTCTGGCCCATGCAAAAGTAGTGCTTTTTGTGAAAAATGGGTGTACTCCGGCCTGGTTTAGAGGGTGTGTCTGTTTAAACCAATATGCTAGGGAAAAGAGCTGGACAACAGGAGTTGTCCTTTTCAGGGTATTTGTTCCCCAGTCAGGCAAAGGTACATACACAAATTCCCGGGTCTGCTAATATTAATTAAAATGTTATAGCCACTAAGGCTATATTGAAACATATAGTGAAATTAATTGTGGTCTGAGGCCGGATATGAATAGTCGAGACGTAAACGTTGTGTTTGAGGGACAGGTAAGACAGTTATCTGAGAATCATGTGAGCTTGCTCACAGGCTGAAGTCCCGTTATTGATCATGGCGACCGTGGCAGAGTTATCACTTTAAATAACAATCTTATGTTCGGACCACACTTATTTCCATCTCTGTGCTGCTTCTCGAAACGGCGGCTAGTTCCTTAATATTGATGTGAGAGTCACATAGTTTGGGTTTATCGTAGATCCACGAACAGTATAACCAATATCCATGGCAGAATGTTCCGCTTGCGAATGAGTTTGAATCACAGCTGATTTGAATCTGGTGTTGGGTGTCCAAAATAAGTCTTGTTCCATTTCCCACTTTGGGGTATACTGACCACCACTTTACGTCCTTAAAAACGGGTGTGAGTAGCGCCTTATGAGAAGACCGGTTCATGCCCGACAACAGGTCATAAATCCCCTCCTGCATTGTAAATGACCCTAAGAATAACATTAGAGGCCCATATTAGTTTTCCTGATAATTTTTCGAGGTGTTTGCATGAAGCTCGTTTCCTACTGCGGAATTCGTTTAACTTTTGATGCAGAATTTTCACTTTGTGGTGGTTGAGGCTTATGGTTCCTTTCAGTGCCGATAACTATTCTGAGGTAAAAATGTTCTGTAGTAGCAAAGTTATTTACACTGTGATTCCCGGGTTGACTTAGGTCATGAATTACATCTGATATCACCATTAGTCTTGCGAACACCATTGATTGCATTTATACCTTTAGGTTTGATGGGTACTTTAATGTAATTACCTGCTGTAATTTCTTCTTTGATTTGAGGTTCTAATTTTTGTTTCACATTTCTAACATTATTTGAGTAATTATGTACTTCAATCTCTGACAGTAAATGCAGTTTGTCATCATCTATTAAAGGAAAACCATTTGAAAGCCCCTCAAGAATGAATTGTCGGTTATCATCACGTTGAAAGACTTCTCTCCATGTAACCAATTTCCGAGTTAAGAGGCCTGGGAGAGGATGTTTTTGTTAGTGCTGGTTATGTCCCAGTGTATTAGAATACTGGGGTGGGGGATGCTAGTGTGGGGTCTTGCATTAGATGGCTGGGTTGGCACTGTTGCATGGCCTGCTGCGTTGTCGTTGGTGACAAATCTAGATTTCTGTCTGGCTAGACCTGATCCTTGGCCAATGATATGGTGTTGGGCCTTGATACCTTGTTCCGTAGGAGAATCTAGGTGTCTCAGCCTAAGCTGCATTTTATAAGGGTTGTCGGTGCCCCAAGTAAAACCTGTGTCAGCCAGTTGTCTGTATTCCCTATCAAACACAAGTACAGAAATCCACTGGAACGACCGAGCCAGCTGGATCATTTTCACCAGGTACGAGATGTAATCGCAACAAATATCGTAACCGACGTCATATGTCACCATTTCTTGGTGTATCTTTAGGCTGGCTTCCATATATCGACTACGTTCCCAGGGAGGCTTTCGCTCGGTCATCGCTATAGTTCCCTCCGTCAAGGCCAGCTCCATTTCACCCAGTTTTAATTTCTGTCCCTGACTATCTTTTGGCGTGGACGGAATGCTAATAAAGTCTCTAATGTCTTTATATGTGGATTTCTTACCATTGCCACAATGCGGTGTAGCTCGTTCGTTAGTCCAGGCTTGTAGTACATCTTGAATTGACATCCCTTCTCCGAGTTGAAGAACGTCCATAACAGTTTGTTGACATTCTGTCGTGGCCATATTGTTTTCCATCATGTAACATGTAGGGGCTCCACTGATTGCCTCGACCGCTTTTTTTTCAACAGTAACTTTCCGCGATAGGTTCGTTCGCAATGCAGCTGTATGGCATTTTCGATGTAAAACCATTGTTACTTGATACAAGTACAGTTGTTGGGCACAGTTCGTACTTATCGAAAGTCTCCTGTAGTTCGTCACAGTCCGCTGAACGTACATGTAGGACAGGGCCATTTTCAGTGCTGGAGTTCCAACTTTATCTCGGGGGTTTCCTGCGTGCATCTTTTTTAGTCGGCATTTTAGAATCCTCTGTTTAACGTACAGTGTTCATATTTTGTACAGCTCCATTTTATCCCTTTGTGATACGATATTAATTACTTTTAAAGTATATAAAAAAGGTGTCTGCAAGAACAGTTCAGGTTAGGTCGTAGGGCTTTACGTGCACATTCAGAACAAGCTGTTGTAGCGCACGCCTGTCCTGGGCTCCTCTGTTCAGGACAGGAAAGGTAGGGGGGATGGATCGCCTGTACTGGCAGGTGCAAGGGATCACCAGCAGCCCGACCAAGGTCGGTAGCAGGCGGGGGTGCGGGTGATGGTGCTATGGAAATTTGAATGGCGCAAAGTATTTTGCCAAAGAGAAAAAGTGCATAAATTTGGTTGAGAAACTTGGGCGCAATTTTGATCGGTCGGTCAAAAAGAAAGCTAGTATAGGTTTTGACATTAGTGAATTAGCTAGTTATTTAGGGCCTGACCGCTTCTGGTCGTGGCATGAAAACCCAGGGGAGACCCGTGCAATTCTGAAAGAATGCGTCCTAGCTGGACAAAGACTGGCTGCAAGGGACTGATCGCGCAAAGCTCTGAGATTTATCATGTTTTAAAATATGCTGGTACAGCATCCTCTCGTCAACATGTTCCAGGTTACTGGTCTTATCATGAGAGTTACTGGTGTAAGAGTTGAGTGTCATGTAGATAAAAACACGTGACACATCAAAGTAGCAGTTCCATGCACACCCAACACGTCCTTTTGTCTTTTTTCCACAAAGAAAGCAGACGTTAAGTAATATTGTAAGACGTCATATAATGCCTACTTCATCGAATACCTTTATCTTAAGCATTTCTTCTAAATTATTTGATGCTACTCATAATGCACCTATCCCATATAGCATCGTCTTTTGGTAGGCATACACATCAAATGTCATGTATTTTGTAACCAGATAGGCCTAACTAGTATGATGTTTTTTCGTGATCGTTCATCATCAAGACTGCAGACAGCCATGAAGTAAATAATCATTACATTTGGTGTGATTTAACCAATTCACTGCAGGTTCTCGTCTCATAGGTAATGTCCCACACAAGAACCCAGCATTGGCTGTCTTTACCAAAAGTCCTCCCCCATCCATCTGGAGTGCGTGAATTTTTTTCATGTCGTTCACTGGATGACCACATCCCAGCGTAGTTGGTAAAACGTTCTGAGTACTGAATTTGTTGCATTACCAGAAAAGGATGATGGAAACCATTCCACACACCGAATATGCCCTGCTACTACAATCTAATTAAAATTAGCTCCACTATTACATGTGGATCTAACAGTAGCCAGTTGGAACTCATGTTCACCAATCAAAACCCTACTTGCAGAATCACGCCAGTGCTTTGAAAATAATTTTAAAACATTCGACATGTTTTGTGTGAATTACAAATGCCAGGACCAGTAGAACTAATTTTAAACACATTGCTAACAGCACTGTGTAGACTAACGTTTCGTCTGTAAATAATAATTTAAATATGAACCAATCACACTTCTCCTTTTATAACGTTATTTGGAAGCATACAAATTCTAAAAATATCGGGCGAGTCTATTTTAGTTACCGCAGTACAGCGACCCATACCAGTACGTACGGGATTGGTTATCAGTCTTCAGTTCTATATTACAAATGATTTATTTAAAAAAATAAAACATGTTTTAAGGCATTCGTAATTGACACGAAACATGTCGTATACCCTCAGGATAATTGGGAATGTTTTCAAATTATTTTTACTGGCATGATTCTGCAAGTAAGGTTTTGATTGGTGGACATGAGCTCCAACTGGCTGCTGTTAGATCCACATATAATAGTGGAGCTAATTTTAATTATATTACTGCTACTAGTGTTGGAATTACATAATCGATTATCAGTTATACTCGGTTGTCACCAACCAATCAACTGTAGATTACGCAATCGATTAATATTATATTAACATAATAAATAATGTAAAATATGAGGACAATGCATCTGCTCACTGCAATACACCCTAAAACTCGCCAGTCTACCTTTAATAACTAATTAACGACGTTTTGTGTATGTAAGACAAGAAAAACACAAACCAGAACATATTTATATCAATTGCATAATCTAGACTAAAGGAATAATTGCAGTTGACATTTCCCCACACTATCGATTATCGACTTCTATAATCGATCATAACACCGGTAGAGCCAAACCGATACATTTTAGATTATAATTGATTATTGGAACATCACTACCTAAAAACTACATCACTCAAAACAGGTTACCTATCAAGCTAACACCAGTGAAAAAATGCACCCACTTTCTGAGAGATGGGAAGTATCTTTCATAAAGATGGCTAGTTCTACGTTCTTTTGTGTAATACATTAACTTTGTCTCCAGTGAATTAGTTAAGTGTTGTTACTGAGTGGATGTGTCATCAGTGGAATGTAAATAGATTCCACTGAAATGCATTGTAAACTGCATTTGTTACTGTGTGAAGTAAATTGTTTAACAGAACCTTCTTGCATGAACAGAATGACACCAAAGCAAAACAATGGTAAGACTCGCAAATTACATTGCACCTTTTTTCCTCTGAATAATTTGACTGTATATTTTGTTATTTTTATAAAAAGCCATCTAGTGATAATTTGACTGATATAACTGCATTAGTTACCTCAAAGCTCAAAGTTAGTGCAGGTGACAAGGATTTTGAGATTTTTTTATACTAATAATTATTGTATGGCTGCCATCTTGGAAATGCACGATTGCCACCATAAGGTATCTTGGACAAGTGGTCGCTATTAAAAGATAAAAACTAAGGCAATGGACAAATTGTTTTTCACGTTTTAATGAAAATAGATAATACAAAAGCAAAAAGATGGTAAGACTCACAATAGTCATCGCAACCTTGTCCCTCAATAAGTTGTCAATATATTCCATTTATTTTATATAAAAGGGTCCATCTAGTAATATTGTGATTCTGTTTCATTTCGAAAGACCATCAAAATTGCGCCAAAATTCCTTCAAGTTAACTTGCGCACTTAACTACTTTCGGACCTACCCATTAGGGTATCAAAATTCCATAGCACCCCATACCTCCCACCTGCCACCAAGTTGATTGGGCTACTGGTTCTCCCTTGAACCTGATAGCGCAGGTGGTCCCCTCGTACCCCTCCCCCACACCTTTCCTGTCACAGACGGAGGGATCCGGCCAAGGCCGGTCCCTGCGACTGTGATAGGCGTACGCTACAACAGCTTGCTCTGAACGTGTACGTAAAACCTTTAGGATAAGGATAAGGATAATATTGTGAATGGCATAACTACGTGCTTTACCCTCAACATTCTAAGTTAGATTAAAAGAAAAGCTACGAGCCAAGGTGGTACGGGTTCTTCTGTATTGGAATCAATGAGGTTTTGCAAAGCCGTCATCTTGATAATCCATGATGGCGACCATAACGTATCTAAGACAAGTGGTCCCTTTTCAAATTTGAAATCTAAGGCAATGGTAAAATATTTTCAAATTGTTACTAGTAGTGTGTAAGGATCTGTTGACTGCCTGCAACGTTATTATGAGTTTTTCAGACATTTATGTTAGTTTTGTAAATATAACTTTCAGTCGTTTGTTGTAAAGGCACCTTTTTCAAAACAATTTAACAATGGCCCATTAAATTACTCAGAGGGTGTCTAGGCAGTTGACTATGTCCCTCGTATATGATGCTGTAAAACCATTAATGACAAAGTGTCGGATTTTAATAATCAACACAAGGTCATGACCGTTTAATCTCTGGTGACCTCATTATTACATTAATTTATATATATATTATATACTCTGTCAAAAAAGAAACGCATAGATGACAGGGAAAGAAGAAATGTCTTTGATTTTACACAATATCGGGGGGTGGGGTGGGGGGGTGGGTGTTGTACAATGTTGGTGAATGACCATGTTTGTTAATGTTCCTAGAATGGAACAGCATGCCTAAATGCACCCTAAAACAAATTTAACGCACGTTGTGGCACGTTGTGCGACAATTACAGGAAATCGGTGTGGAATGGTCAGATTTTGGCGAATGCACGTGAAATTCGGAGAAAAGATTGGGGTAGTGATGGGTATTTAAAGCTGTAATGCTCGCAATGATGCCTCATTTCCATTTCGACGTAGACGAGTTACAAAATGCCAAGACTAATCCTGCCGAATCAAAATATTGCAATAGGCCACCTCCGATTAGGTGAATCGCAGTCAGCAGTCGCACATCACATGAATGTCCACCAGAGCACCATTTCACGTCTTTGGAACAGGTAGCAGCAGTTTCAGTCAGCTGAAGATCAGCCCAGAAGTGGAAGAGCTCACAACAATTACAGCACAAGATAATTACATCCGGGTTTTGCGCTTGCGTCACCGAACTGCGACAGTAACGGACACGGCTAGATGCATACCTGGTTTGAGAAGGGTGTCTGCACAAACCATTTGGAACCTACTTCAAGAAGCTAGTTTACGGGC
>JAECMU010093999.1:850-11795 GCA_016106625.1 Dracogyra subfuscus | reverse complement strand
TTAATACACTCGATGACAACAAGCAAGAAACATACGTTGGTTTGACCGAGAACACATTTAAGACCAGATATACCGCGCACACGAGCAGTTTTCAAAACGTAATGCAGAAGAACGCAACAGCACGAAGTCAGTACATTTGGAAACTGAAAGATAGATCCACCCCATACACCATCAAGTGGAAAATTTTGTCCAAAGCAAAGCCATACTCTCCAGCGAGCAAAAGATGTAACCTCTGCCTGAAGGAAAAACTGTTCATAATGTATAAGCCTGAAACCAGCACGCTAAACTCCAAGAATGAGCTCGAATCAGCATGTCGGCACAGACGCAAGTACCTTCTGTGCGCATATATATATATGCCGAGTGAAATTAAAAAATTCCACAATCTAAAATTTGAATAAAGTCAGAGTGTTGAAAGCAGGTATTTTTCAGGAATAAATATTGTAATGGCAATGTCTACACTCCATTTGAAGGTCATCACAGCCCAGGTGACCTGATCCATAGCATGTGTACAGCACACCACACCAAACGTTCAAGTCTGTTTATCCACAGACTAAGTTTGCATGTGCATCACACAGTTGCCCTGTACATGTCTGTGGGGTGTCATTCTCGATCATACAGTTGTTATCATTTTGTTTTTAGTTATTTTTATTGGTTGAATTTGTGATTTACTGATAAAAAAAAACCCAATAAATGGTCAATAAATCTACTGTAATACTCAACTACCAGTTTTAATGTTTGCCCAATTATTTCAGTATTATCATATAACCATTCCCCACAACTAATATACCTTACAATTTTGCCAGTTGTAAATTCTTATTAGAGTTCCCCTACTTTTTTTGAAAAGTATATATAAACACACCCAGGTAATAACCTCTACATGTATGTATATATACATAGATAGAGGTTATTACCAGTGTATTTTGGTATTCTCTCTATGAAATAAGAATTGTATTATAAAAGCCTCTGGCGAGCATAAATTAATACATTATTTTTATTTATAATATCTGATATTAATCTTTATATTCAAATATAACTTCAGTCGGCCCTTCCTTAATATTTAAATAATGTAAAAATATATGCACACGAATGATTTCATTGTAGGAATAACTTCATTTTGCATCTACTTACATAATCACACACAGAAACTTGGACAACTTTCAATGTAATCTTTTAACTTTATCTCGACCAATAAAGAGGTATAATAAATGTTGTATCACATTTACAGTAATTATTTCTTCACTAGATGATGTTAGCAAAACTATTTCATTTGTTGTTAAGTTAATATGCTAGAGTATGTTTAGAGTTGCTTGCCTGTGATTATTTTATTGTAACAATTTAAAAAACCCACCAGTCTGTATTCAGTTGGTGTAGTCATAAATTTTGATGATACATTTTTATTTCATTGATGCTGTCAATAATTCTCAACTGAAAGATAATCATTTAGGCAGTTAATTTATGGTACAGCTCATTCCATCTGCTAAAGTGTTAATTTGTGTTTGCTTTTCCCAAACGTTTAATGCCAAAACCAATATCTGAACAGTTTTAAGTGCCAGTAGTTGATGCTTGCTCCAGTACTAAATTCTGATTATGACCTTGACAAATGCCAGCCAAAAGTGTATCTAATTTTAGTCAGTGTAATGGTAACAAGAATAATGCTCACTGGAAACGGATGTTCCCTGGAGACATGTAATTAGACAATGTAGTGGGAGATAAAGTAAGAATATGCAGCGAAAAAAGCCTGTTGGGTTTAATGGTTGTTGGCCATTCGATGATTGTCAAGTAGTAATTGCATTAATGTGTTGTGTTTCACTTTTTCGTGGAGGAAATGGAGTTTTGTTCTATGACGTCAAGACTATTGCAATTGTTTGAAATTGGCCAACTGTCGAATAACAAGTACATTAATGACACTTCATGACCGTCCAAAAATGCTAAACATATTTATGACTCTATATAAGCTTGGTGAAATAGATTTTTATTTTTTATACTGGTAATTTTTGTTATTAGTTAACTGACATAATGAAAAATATGTGACGCAAGATTTAAGTTACCATATTTCTGTAACACATCTAATGATTTAACAGATGGGATACATTGACCACCAAGCTGCAACTCTAAGGGTCTTTTAGTGCACTTTGTTTTAATAAAAATTAAATAGTATAATAATCATATGCAAAAGCTAATTGCAAAAAATTTACTGTTATGCCCTTTTTGGTTATAAAAACTAAATTCATAAAATCACAAACTGTATTTTTGGTCCATCTTAACACTGCATGTACTTGTAGTTAAGAAGTTCATAATTCTTTCTCCATTAATAAAACTGTACTATATATTAATACGTAGTCTTCTTAATAGTCCCCTACCGGTCCAACCACAGGGGACTATAGGTTTCATCTCCATCCTTCTGTCTGTCTGCCTGTGTCTGTCCATCCTTTTTTCCATCCAACATGTAGTTTTCCTGATGTTTTTTTTCACTTGGAGATTTACCCATCTTTTGCCTAAGTTATAGCCTTTGACCTTACATGATGGAGATACGAACATTTATTTTCCAGATGTTTTTTTTCACAGTGCCTTGAGATATTGATCTGAAATGTTTGAACACATTTGAATCACAGGCTCCATATGCAGATATATTTATTATTCTACTTTTACACTATTGCATTCTCCTTACTGAAAGGTGTTAATTAATGTGTGTTAGATTCATTACTCAGCAATTTACAGCTGAAAACAATGCATTATGCGTACGTATATTGACGTGATCGATGACAATTGAGGAATGTGTATATAGTGAGCTGGGAGTCGCCACTTACCAAAGGAATATTGATTTCCATTGGCAATAAGAGCTGTAGGAGTGGTTGCTAATTCTAGTTCATTACAACACAGGCTGAAGTGTGTTGGCAGAGATCTAGATATTTTGGGATGATTCAGTCAAACTGGATGGACTGTTCCCGTGCTCTTGCTCCATTAAAAAAACCAGCCTATCTAGATTTGTAATATGTATGAAATCCATTAGTGAAAAGTCATAAAATCCATTTTCCTTTGACTTGATCGTCATTAAATACAGTATTAGCTTCAGGCAGTATTGTTTTTTATTTCCCCTTTACGAGGTAAAAAGACAGAATATAGTTATTATCTTTCCGACGGTGGCAGTGACAGTGTCAACTTTTGCATTTAAAGTTTCAAGTTTTTGTATTAGTTTCTCACAAACTTGGTTTATAGTAGCACCTATTGATGTTCATCACCATGCACCCAAAAGGGTTTACCGGCCTCTGTGGCGTTGTGGTTAGTCCATCGGTCTACAGGCTGGTAGGTACTGGGTTCGGATCCCAGTCAAGGCATTGGATTTTTAATCCAGATACCGACTCCAAACCCTGAGTGAGTGCTCCGCAAGGTTCAATGGGTAGGTGTAAACCACTTGCACTGACCAGTGATCCATAATACACATAAAGAGTAGCCCATGAAGTGGTGACAGTGGGTTTCCTCTCAAAATCTGTGTAGTCCTTAACCATATGTCTGATGCCATATAACCGTAAATAAAATGTGTTGAGTGAGTCGTTAAATTAAACACTTCTTTCTTCTTTCCAAAAGGGTTTTGGCAGGCAAGACATATTTTCACGGAATTCTTGTTCGGTTTTTTTTACTTGCTTTATAAATGTGGTACATATTACATAATCACTTTTATTGTTTGTCTTCTCTCTCTCTCTCTCTCTCTCTCTCTCTCTCTCTCTCTCTCTCTCTCTCTCTCTCTCTCTCTCTCCCTCTCTCTTTATCTTGGCTGTATGTCTTTGTATTTGAAAAATGTGGGGATCGAGAGGCCTCAAGTTAGGCTCATGCCTTTTGGCCGATCCCAAAACTGCATATTTAATGGATAATAAATATTGCTTCAACCAAATACGGCAAAATAACATTTTACTGTATCACTCACTTCGAAATGTAACCAATGTTCACTTGTTAATTACATGTTGAAGCAACTCATTCTGTTACTTTTATGTGTGTTTGTATTGGGTCATGACTAATGTTCTGTGACACTTTTTCATCATGACAGTTTCATATTGTTAACCTAGGATCTCAGTAATTATACCACCAGATTCCTGGCTAGCTGTTTTAATGAGACATTGTGGTGTAATTTCGTCATGGTAACAGTAATTACTGAACACCGGTAACCAGCTGTTGACTGCTGGCATCGTTAATCTTGCATGTACATGCACAGTGAGCTGTAGATAAATTGATTTTTGTCCCTATACACTGTTTGGTATTTGAGTTGGCCACCTCTCACTTTCAGTTTCCATTAGTTTAATATATTTATTATACATACATTGTTTTCTGAAGACATTAAAAAAGAAAGGAATATATCTTTCTTGATATTATTAATATATGCATTAAAATAGCAGTGGTAACTGTAATTGGACCAGACTTATAGGATATGAAATGAGCTTCACTTTCATATCATGTTTATGTCTCAAGTGAAATAATTTTCATTTGTCACAAATGTTAGAGAGTGACAATGAAAATAATTTTACAAGGGACATAAGTGTCAGAAATTGGTCGGCTTGTAACTCAGTGGTACAGTGCTCGCAGGATGCGCAGTCTGTCTGGGATCGATCCCTGTCGGTGGGCCCATTGAGCTATTTCTCGTCACAGCCAGTGCACTATGACTGGTATATCAAAGGCAGTGGTATGTGCTGTCCTGTCAGTGGGATTGTGCACATAAAATATTCCTTGCTGCTAATCGGAAAGAGTAGCCCATGAAGTGGTGACAGCAGGTTTCCTCTCAAAATCTGTGTGGTCCTTAACCATATGTCTGACGCCATATAACCGTAAATAAAATGTGATTAGTGCGTCGTTAAATAAAACACTTCTTTCTTTCTTTCTTTCCTACAAATATTATTCAACCATAGAGCACTGCTTGGAATGGAAAAAAGATAAAAAAAATTAAGGTTCTACAATGGGCATCGTACTTCAGCAGAAAGTTGTAATCAATTACTATACTGAGGTTACAGTTTTGAATCAGTTGGAATTTAATAGACAGGATAGCACATACCAGTGGCTAAAATGAGAAATAACCCAATGGGCCAACCGACAAGAATCAATCCTAAACTGACCACACATCAAGCGAGCACTTTACCATTGGGCTATGTCCCTGGCTTATTTTACCTTTGACACCTCTTCAGTATTTGTGTTCTTTAACAAAACCCTTCAAACCGCAGCATATTCATATTAGTTTATCATCTGAACAGTTCGTTATTATTTTTAGCAACAATCAATTATGTAATTTAATAATCAATTATCACATCAGTGGAGCACAACCAATCAATTTTCGATTACAATCTATCATTGGAACATTATAAATTTAGCTCAGTGTTCTGAAATAATATTTGAAGGACAAAATGTTTACCATCTTATTGCTTGAATCATGTTGCCATGCATTTGACACCTGTTAAACCAATGATGCATAAACGACAGAATGGCATTAAGCAAGTGTACGTTAATTCTGTTTGCATATTGATCCATTTATGTTGTGGTAATGACCAGCATTATTCTTATCGATTACTGAATTTGTGGGTGTAAGATACTAATAGTATTATGCCATAATAGTATATCATTACAGGATGTAACAGATGAATGCTATTGATGTATAAAAGGCATACCGGTACATTTTCATTCAATTATAAATGTAAAATACCACTTTAAATACCACGTCACACTGTATAACTCGCCATACCTCAGGACACGACATCTAGTATCACATATTGAAACAAGGTAGTACTGATAGGATGTACTCTGGTGTGCATCCCTGTGGTGGGCCCATTGGACTATCTCTCTTTCCAGCCATGCATCACGACTAGTATATCAAAGGGCATGGTATGTGCTTTCCTGTCTGTGGGATGGTTCATATTAAAGATCCCTTACTACGAATGAAAATTTATAGCGGGTTTCCTCTCCATGACTGTGTTAAAATGACAGTAGCCGATGATAAATAAATTGATGTACTCTACTGGTTTCGTTAAACAAAACAAACTTTACTTTTACTCTGGTGTGCAAGCATGTGCAGCTGTGTACATCTTTAATTGTGACACTTAAATAAAAGTTAATGAATTCCTTCAGTTAACAGCAAAAAATCTGTTATGTTATGTATCAAACTTAAATTTAATGACTTGATTACCAGTCACAGGAGGTAGTGTAGAAAGTAATAATGTAGGTTTGTTAAAAAATAATTCATGACTGTAAATTTACACTTCTGAGTGCATTCTCCCAACGAAATTCAATAAAAAATAAATTGCATGACTGCTAAATTAAGTTCTGTTAAATATTCTGTTAAATATATTGTTATAAAAATATTGGTTATAACAAAGAATATTTACAACAGTTAATAACCCAAAATTATAGGATCTTATCAGACCTAACCTGACTGATTCTGCCAGTAAATCAGCAGTGAATGGCACAAGCTAAACATGTGATCTCTGATTTCTGATTAAGTTTCCGACAATCTTTGCTTTTATTTTGTCGAAATATATTACTATCACTAGCAGGCCTGTCTATACGAGCCGAACAGTAACTCGTGCACGCCTCATACTCGCCTAAAACTTTTAAACTGGCCAGTAGTTTATTGCTCGGCTATTGTTGAAAAAAGTAATGACTTAAAGAACTGTTTCAAATAGTAAAGCCATTAAGGCAATATCATAAAAACAGCCGTTTTGTTCTTTAACACTAAACTATCACTGCGTAACAGAATGCGTAAACGTTGATAACAGGCTATTATTATTAATAGCATTACTTACTGCCTCTAGCGGGCAGCATAGCCCAGTGGTAAAGTGCCCGCCTGATGAGCGGTCGGTCTAGGATCGATCCCCGTCAGCTAACCACTGGGGCTTTTTCTCGACATAACCATATGTCCGACGCCGATATAACCGTACTTATAATGTGTTGAGTGCGTCATTAAACAAAAAAAATAAAAATAAAATAATAATACTTACTGCCTCTACATCCCATCCACTGGTGAATGATTTAGAAAATACCTCTTGAAAAATAACCCTAGTTTAAAAATAAAAAATGGTTTTCACACAAATAATGAGTTATTCAACCACTGAATATATTTCAATATGTGAGTTGGGTAATCTGTCAACTGTTTAAAATTATTAAATAGAAACATTTTGCATGTTTGCTTGAGAAATCTGTTTTCAATATGGGTATATCACATACCATGGTCTTTAATACACCAGTCGTGGCACACTGGCTGAAATGAGAAATGGCTCAATGAGCCCACTGACGGGTATGTATGGATCCCAGACCGACCACACATCAAGTGAGCGCTTTACCACTGGGCTACATCCCACCCCTCACGGGTATGAATTAGTGATGGTCTTGGTCTCAGTTTTCAAAGTAAAAAGGCAAGATAGGGTATATTACTGTTGTGATGGTAGTGACAGTGGAAACGTCCCGCCCCTCACATGTATGAATTAGTGATGGTCTTAGTCTCAGTTTTCAAAGTAAAAAGGCAAGATAGGGTATATTACTGTTGTGATGGTAGTGACAGTGGAAACGTCCCGCCCCTCACATGTATGAATTAGTGATGGTTTTAGTCTCGGTTTTCAAAGTAAAAAGGCAAGATAGTGTATATTACTGTTGTGATGGTAGTGGCAGTGGAAACGTTTGTGTTAAAATGTTAATATTAATGTTTGCATTTGGATCAGTTTCTCCAAGGTTCTTACGTGTCCTGGAAATCCTGGAATGTCCTGGAATTCTATGATTTTAGAATCCAGGCCTGGAATGTCCTAGAAAAAGCAGTACATTTTATTGTGTCCTGGAAATGTCCTGGAAATTTAGGCCTTGTTCCCATGACCTGTCTACATTTAGACAACAATTTCTTCTAAAAAACATTCATTGATTGAACATTTCATGTCCTGGAAAAATAAGAAAAAGTCCAGGAATTTCAAGTTTTTACAAGTGTAAGAACCCTGTTCTCACAAACTGGAAGTCCTGGACCAGTAAAATTTAGTTTATAGTTGCACCAATATTCTAAACAAGAAAATGCTTTTAGGAGTGAAGTGATAAGTGAACCATTTATCGGTTAAGCAAAAATAAATTTGGGTAACCCATTTTCTTTTTGCATAACCCGTTATGTCCATGTAAATAATGTCCTAAATTTAATGCATGAACAGAAATTGTAAACTTATGGTGAGAGTGTTCTGTATTGTGATTGATTAATTACATTCTTTTAACGGGATTAAATGAAAATAACACCTGGAAAGCTAATGACATCATTAGCAATTGGATAGTTGATGGTTCAAGGGTCTACAGTAAGATTGTAACCAGGATTTAATTTTCAAAAAATATCAAATATACAGTTAATTCAGTAGAAAAAGATTCACTTTACAATGGACATAACCATATGCAGTTTCTAGATATGCGGGTGTAATTGTCTAATTTAATGTCTACAAATGTTTTATTTTTAATCTTTGGCTAATGCCATTGGTTTCAAATGACATTTATGGCATCAAATAGACAATAACACCCACAAATCTAAAAAATCCACATGGTTATCTCCTAAATTAGATTTGAGTGAACGATACACTAAACGAAAGGATTGTTCTTGCAATATTCAGAGGCCTGTAGTATGGAATGTGCATCATCAAAAGTGGAAGCTAACTTAAGGGAGTGACTTAAAATTATGTGGGTCATAAGATTGATTTCTGCTTAATTGTGGACCCATCCCCTGAATGTTTTCCTGCCCAAAGTCTTATAAATTATCTGAATAACAAAAAATACTGTTTTCTTTAGGGTTTTTGTAAGGTTCATAAGTCATTAAGGCCAGAAATGCTGTGAGTGTCAAACGTAAATCTTTTTGTGTACCGACTATTATATATTACGGTAATAACTGAACAAATGCCACTGTTATTATTGTTCTTCTTCACACATGTCTGCTTTGGACATTCATAGATGAAGAGATATTTTACAAAGCCCTCATCAATAATGCATAAGCACCAGGAAGCCTTGCTGATAAAGATGTCATAACTAATTATGTGGTAATTGGGTAGAACAAATCTTGACATGTTTCTATTTTGAGGGACGATCAATCTGTGTCCACCAGACTTGGCACCATTGTATACCAGTCGGCCATTATGATGAACCGGCCGCCATGTTTAATTAGTTTGTGTAGGAAGATGTAGGACGTGTTGACGACACTTTCTGTTTAACTTCACATCTCGGTCAATATCTGTTGGTCCCCGAAGATCATTTTACTATTTGGATTGTTTGACAGTGAAGTAAGAAACTTATTCAAATTCAAGTTTAAGGTAACAAATGTTGTACTGTTTTGTGGGTTTTTTAACTTGTCATTATATCTTGATACTCCTACATCTATCTGATGGTTAAAATTAATGCTACTTTTTCACAGTTGTTTGTCATACCAAACCTTGCATTGTTTTTAACTGGAATTCAGTAGGTACCATATGCCAGAGTAAAACCTGCCTTAGATGTGATAGGTTGTAAAATTGATCCCCAGTGCATTATGTATTTATTTATATTCTGAATGAATGAATGAATGTTTAATGGCATCACAGCATGAACAGTTATATTGGCTATTGGGTGTTAAAAGTTAATATAAAAAATTGATTATTTCTATTCCCGCTGATATTAGTAAATCAAATGCCATGTTCTGTGCAGCTATGTATGGGGTAGAGATTGCATGTAAAAGGATCAAATGCCATGTTCTATGCAGCAATGTATGGGGTAGAGATTACCGGTACATGTAAAAGGAATTAAATGTTTTTTTTCAAGCCAACCAGCAGTATGGTTGTTCACTAAGTCATGGTAATATGAAAGTCTTTTACCTGTAGATTTCTTCACTAAATCTTTACTTCAATGTAGACAAGGGGTGAGGGGTAGCCCAGTGGCAAAGCATTTGCTTGATGCGTTGGTCAGTCTGGGATCGATCCCTGTCAGTGGGCACATTGGGCTATTTCTCATTCCAGCCAGAGCACATCAAAGGCCATGGTATGTGCTATCCTGTCTACGGGATGGGGCATATAAAAGATCCCAAGTGGCGACAGCAGGTTTCCTCCTTTAATATCTGTGTGGTTCTTAAACATATGTCCAATGTCATATAACAGTAAATAAAATGTGTTGAGAGTGCCGATAAATAAAACATGTCCTTCCTTCCTTCAATGTAGAAATTTGATGTATATTGACTAATTTAATTAGTTGATCATTTAATCATTGGTACTTCAAATGCACATTATTATTATCTTCATGTATGTATCAAACTAGTTTGTATAGTATAGTATTTTTCATACTCCAATCCATAGCTTTGGAATGGTTGTAGGGATATGGTTTAGGGCACACATGGACAACTACTAAAATAAATAAAAGTGTTTTGAAATAACGGAACAGTTAACACTTTGACTCATTTCAGTGTCTTTAATGCACATATTTCCTTGATTAACAAAATAAGTAAATTTTCAGTTCCAACGAATATTTATATAGTCTTTAACTTCTGTGTATTAGACTAATCTCTATGAGATTAGTTGTAGGACTTTAATATTCTTGTACTAACTTCCTAATAGAACGGATTGAACAAACAGAGGTGCCAAAAACCCAAACATCTGCATCTGGTAACAAATTGTTCCCAACACCATGCTGGCAGCAGCGCTAATTTATTTTAGTACTATCCTAAGACAACCCACGTGGAACTAGTCATCTTAAATAACTGATTGATATGACCATCCCAGAGGACAGTCAATCAGATATTTAGAGTTGACACAACAGAGGAGATACCTGCCAATGGATAATTGACAGTGGTGAGAAAAATAAAGAAACGGTAGCTTTAATGCAGTCAAACTAATACAAGCAAGCAGTTTCGTTAAGCAGCCACTTGCTCAGTTGCTGGCTATCACCAACATCCAGTCTCTACAAGTTGACCTGTGTTAAGCAGCTACTTGCTCAGTTACCG
>JAECMU010093985.1:0-13236 GCA_016106625.1 Dracogyra subfuscus | reverse complement strand
AAAAAAATTGTTATTATTATTTTTTTAATGTTTGTGATGGTCCGTCCTATCCACCTATAAAAAAAAATTTTGATGTGATTTTTTTGGGTAAATAATTTAGGTTTGGAAATAACAAAACAAATTGTGTGTGCGTTATGACCGCCATTTTGTTTTATGGACTGGTATAGGTTGCATAGTACCAAATACGAGAGTTCCGTTTAATATATACACAAAATATATTTAATATGTAAGTTTAATTGTAGAAATATCCCTGCGCGTGCTGTAACCTCATCGTGGTGCAGGGGTGTAACATTCTCTTTGAGAATGGCCAGTACAGCACAGATTCAAATTTTGATTAAAAGTCAGTATCTATCTGTGATATTTTAAAAACAATTTTGCACAGTTCTTTACACTGTTTTTTACACTGTTTTTATTTGAGTTTTGAATTTTAGTATTGATGTTGATCATCACCTTCTTTGTTTGCTTTACCATAGTTTGACAGCAAATAGCCGATGTCTTTTTCATGCTGGGGTGTCCTTAAACATTCATTCATTCATACCATTCCATTCGTAGAAATATTTTATTAGTCGGTAACATCTTTTAAAAATTGCAGCAAACACAGGAATGGCCCTTTAACATTTAGTCACAAATCAGTGTAGACTGTAGGTTATAGCAGGTCTACTCACCTAGATAAATGTTGGGGTATTCTCCAGTGTACGTCTTCGTCATTGTAGCTATGAACTCATTTTCTTCTTTACTGTGTATTGTCAGCATATCGCTTATGCCTCTGAAAAAAAAGTACAGAATTGTCACTGTATGTCAGTTAGGCCTAAACATGTTTAATTTGTTTCCGAAAAGCAGACCGTACTTAAATGGACAGTTTGGCCTTCTTACAAATATTAAGACGAACAGAAAGACATTGAATATACATACGCTAATATTCTAAACAAGAAAATATATTTAATGTGAAAGTTTAACCGTAGAAATACTTTATTAGTCGGAAACATCTTACAATGCAGCAAACTCAGGAATGTCCTTTTAACTGCCCCCTGCGCGTGCTATAACCTCACCGTGGTGCAGGGGTGTAACATTCTCTTTGAGAATGGCAAATACAGCACAAATCCCCTTAACATTTTGAGTAAAAGTCAATATGTATCGGAAAGTTGTTTTTTGCACAGTTCTGTACACTGTGTTTTTATTTAACTGTTGAATTTTTATATTGATGTTGATGATCACTTTAGATTTGCGTTTACCATAGTTTGACACCCAATAGCCGATGTATTTTTCGTGCTGGAGTGTTGTTAAACATTCATTCTTTCTTTAACTGAAGACTCGCAGTTAGCACCCTGTGAGGTTCTCTGATCTAAGATCAAACATGATACTCTATCAGTCCAAATTACTTTGTACATTTGCGTGTTTTATGTATACCTGTAGTTTAGAACATAATAAAATCAGTTTGTACTAGGTCTCGTTTGTGTTAAGTTATGTGGAAATCTTGAAAGTTGTCCTCCGTAATCCTTGGTTTGACGGACATGGCTTGGCTTTAATTCAACGAGTGTCGGTATCCGGAATGTTTGTTCACGAGAGAGGTTAATGTAATGCTAGGTTCTGACTACCAACTATCACAACGTAGTTACACACCTCACGGATGTCACGATTTGAACGACTGTCCAGTTGCTAGTCTGGGAGCTCTTACAGGTAGTATTAAACCAAATAACTTGTGGCTGGATCGAAGTTCGAGGTGCACTCAACTTTTGATAGAGAAATGAACACCATTATTGGACTATTTCTTGTTCCAGCCAGTGCACCGCGACTGGTAAATCAAAGGTCGTGGTATGTGTTACGCTGTCTGTGGGATGGTGCTTATAAAAAAATCCCTTGCTGCTAATCGAACAGAGTATCCGATCAAGTGGGTTTTCTCTCTAAATATCTGTGTGGTCCTTAACCATATGTCTGACGCCATATAATCGTAAATAAAATGCGTTGAGTGAATAGGGTGAATTACAACGCAATTGTCGAGCTGGCCAACTCCGTCGTGACAGTTGGCAGTCATAACCTAGCATTAGAGGCTAGTGGTTACTAAGAGAGAAATATGCATTCTGGCCACATGTATCTCCATTGCATTTAAAGAAGAGAGAAAAACACATGTTGCAGTTAGAAAGACAAGGACTGGTACGTGGAGGTGGGCAGCAAAAGAAATTGAAAGATAGGAGAAGTTAATTTAATGGAAGTCAAAGGAGAGAAAGAAAAGAGGACAGTGGGATATATACTGAACCAAATAAGAAACTTCCGCTAACTTTGCTTGAACATAACTTGATGAAAACAAACCAGGGGAAGAATTGTTATATATGCGTTTAAAGAGTGTTCCATGACGCATCGTTTGGTGCAAACATCATAGCCATAGGTTAACAGAAACTGGGAGACATTTTGACCAAGTGTGGTAGAGGTTAAACAAAACCCACCCAGTTAATAACGGGTATGACCACTGCTTGAACTGACCACTGCAATGCATCGGAGGCGCATATAATTTACTAAAGTGTTGATTTCTGCCCGTGTAATATTGTTCCATTCCTGAATGAACGCTTGACGATGTTCGTTGACGTTAGCGGGTGAGTTGGGATGACGCCTCAATCGTCTGTCCAGACGATCCCAGACATGCTCGATGGGGTTGAGATCAGGACTTTTAGCGGGCCAGTCATCAATGAAATCAGTGTTATTTGTCCTACGAAAATGTACAGTGTCTCTAGCTGAATGAGAGGTGGCATTATCATAAGAAAAAATTGAGATGTTAGCGTTGTTATGGAACAGTGGAATGACGTGATGAGCGATAATGTCATCGCGGTAACGTTGACCATTCAAAATTGCCATCAGTGACTAGGGTGAGCGATCACCATGGGCAATTGCTGCCCAGACCATGACAGAACCCCCACCCCCGAAACGTTCTTGTTCAAGAATACAATAGTCAGCATAGCGTTCATTTCTCCTACGGTAGACGCGCACCCTGCCATCACCAATTGTAAAGAAAATCTGGATTCATCCGAAAAAATAACGGGTTTCCAGCGTCGCCGTATCCAACGAGTGTGTACACGTGCCCAATTAAGACGATTTAGACGATGGCGTTGCGTTAAAACGCATCCGACGTAAGGACGTCGTGCATGTAAACCGTTTTCCCGCAGACGATTACGAACAGTTTGCCCACCGATTCGGTTATTATAAAGCCCAGGTGTGTTAGCAGCATTAGCAGTGGCAGTTTGGAATCGATTGCGCAAATGCGTGTTCATGATATAGCGGTCTTGACCACGCGTTGTAACATGCTGACGTCCACGACGTGGCAAGTCGTTGGTGCTTCCTGTTATTCGAAATCTTACGCGAAGATTTCGTATCGCTCGACTAGAACTCCCAACATGCCTTGCAACGACTTCTGTCGACATGGCAGCATCAAGCATGCCAATCGCCCGTTCGGGTAAAGTATTGGGTATTCTTGGCATACTAAAATGCTACAATGTAAAAAACGTTTTTTGTTTTGTTTTTTTTACAATTTTAAAGCGTTTTCGTTCACTTGACATCAATGTCGGTAAGACAAGTAGAACAAAGTAACCGAATACTACACGGGACATGTCAAACCATGCATGCACGTGCAAACTGAATTTCACGTTGTCGACGATTAACAGTGCAAAATAATAAATAAAATTAACGAATCCTAATAATACAGCTCAAGGCTAATACTTCCTATATAATTTCATTACACAATGAATTCTTTAACACATCAATACTATATGTACAAATAGGAAGGTTTTTTTTTTCAGTATATATATATATTTAAATAAACCCACACACTTACTGTTTACACACTGCCCGTGCTTTCTCAAAGGAATTCTTCTTATAATTTGTGAAAAGGTAACAATTGGATTCAAATAACTCCCATCCTGAAACAGAGAAAGACATTAGTTGTGACAAGGCTATTTCTATCAGAGATACAGGAGATATATATGCAACCTCCCCCGCCCCTTCACCACCCCAATGAGCTCTTTATAATTTAGCAGTACCCCTTTGTCTAAAAATACTTCTGTTACTGATCCTGATTCCGTTTAACTGACCTCACTTAATAGTTGTCTAAGACCAGGGCCCTTACTTATAAAACCTTTAGAGTCCAGACTCAATCTCAAATGACATCACACGCATAACATTTGTATGGCGTTACCATGACGTCCCCGTATCAGACTCTATTAGTGTCTAGAGTCTAGAGTCTAGAGTCTAGAGTACCAGTACCAGTCATAAGCACCAGACCAGACATGTTGATGTTTGACAACTTGACTGAAATAATTCTTACTGCCACTGCATGTACAAAAGTTTGACACCCAATAGCCAATGTATTTTTCGTGCTGGGGTGTATGGATAGTTTTCCCATCAGTAAACCGACTCCAGCCAATGTCATTTCGTGACCATGTGATATTTAAACAAATAGGGTTAATTTGATACCACACATACAACAAATGTTTCTGTATGCTTAATGTATATTTAACCTGTTAATTGTTAAGAGAGACGAGGACTGGAATATTCATGGCAATTACCTGAAGAGCATGCTACATGTATATAATACATTGATTCACTGTTATAAACAGTCATTGCAACTACCCGAAGAGCATGCTGTATAATATATTGATTCTCCGTTATAAACCGTAATTTCAATTACATGATGATTATACTATATAATACATTGATTCACAGTTATTGACAATAATGACAATTACAGGAAGAACATGCTATACAATACATTGACTGAACTTTATAAACATTGATGACAATTACAGATGAGCATGCAAAATAATACATTGATTCATCATTATAAACATTGATGACAATTACAGGACGAGCATGCTATATAATACATTGATTCACCGTTATAAACATTGATGACAATTACAGGACGAGCATGCTATATAATACATTGATTCACCGTTATAAACATTGATGACAATTACAGGACGAGCATGCTCGTTATAAACATTGATGACAATTACCTAGCGTGCTATATAATAAGAATGATTCACTGTTATAAACAGTAATGACAATTACCTGAAGAATATGTTATATAATAGATTGATTCGCCGTTATAAACATTGCTGACAATTACCTGAAGAGCATGTTATATAATACATTGATTCGCCATTATAAACATTGATGGCAGTTACCTGGTGAGCATGCTATATAATGCATTGATTCATAGTTATAAACATTAATGGCAATTACCTGATGAGTATGCCATATAATACATTGATTGCCAATTATAAACATTGATGACAGTTACTTGGTTAGAATGGTATATAATACATTGATAGTCAGTTATAAACATTGATGACAATTACCTGAAGAGCATGGCGTGGAGGCGCTGACGTCCTCTGTAAGAACAGAAATATCACCATCAATAGAAAACTGAGCAAGTCTTGGTAAAACCAAATCGATAGTTAACATAAATAAGTTCTACTACAAAGCATACATTTCACTAGCGTAGGAAGCGGCGTAGGGCGTGGGACGGGGGTTGAAACATTTGTAGTTGGTGGTAGAGCACTTGTCTTGCTTTTGGTGGGTCGGGGGGCATAGATCGACCTCGATGCAATTGAATTATCATGTTCTGACTTTAAAAACCCTTTGCCTGCCTCTCTCTCTCTCTCTCTCTCTCTCTCTCTCTCTCTCTCTCTCTCTCTCTCTCTCTCTCTCTCTCTCTCTCTCTCTCTCTCTCTCTCTCTCTCTCAAACCGTGTGATAAATTTATTCTGGACCGAAACTTGTGAAAAGGAAATTCTTCTTTTTATTTTTACTGGAGTGAGCGCCGTTTGATGTTACTATCGTCATGTATGATTTACAAATTGCGTCACATTGTTGGCCTATTTGAAACATTACGCAAGGTTATCGTAGAGTATAATTCTCAACGTTAAGTAAATCCATAAAAGGAGGGGGGGGGGGTCGTTAAACATTCATTCACTATATCCATAAACGGAGGATTAATCATAGATTTAAGAAAGTGTATTTATGACGTTAACTTAAAAAACAATTTAAAAAAATTAAAAGAAGGTATGTAATAAATACAGAATTTCACGTATCTTGTTTTCGCTACCTATTTATTGCACTTGTCTAGTTTGCGCAAGAACATACCACTCGATCGCTACGCGGTTCGTGATATATATATATTCTTGCGCAATATAAACTTGTGCAATAAACAGGAAGCGAAAACAACGTATGTGAGGTTCTGTATATATATTAAATAACGCATCTTACCCATTATGCATACAGCACCATTCGACGTGCCACTGGAGGTTGTTCCTTCTTTATACAGCTCAACATACTCCAACTCTAAAAGAACATATCAGATGGAAAACAAATTAGAGTTGGAAGGATGGGTCAATCTCAAGCCCGCCACCACAACCACAATATCTGCATAGCTGGCATTTTGCATACACACGGTCTATGATTGGACAAAAATATGATCTCGAAGTGAAGAAATACACAAACTGGTAAGCATGAAAGCTAGCAAAATGAAGAAACTGACAGATCCTGGAAGCTAAAACCAGTACTTTGAGAAAAAGTTGGATATAACCCATAGGACAGTACTAACAATGAATAATTCAATTTCTGTTACGTTCACTACATTGGTCTATCCGTTAATTTGTTCATTTGTCGATGTAGGTAAAAATAACGTTGTGAGGGAACGTAATATATTTGATGACGTCTCTTTATTTTGGTAGTTTGTCATACTGAGCGGTATTGTTGATGAACCAAAAATAATTCAAAACGAAAGATGAAATTTAAGTGTTATTATCAATAAGTATGTTTTAAATTTAATTATAAGTATTGTGTGTTATTTGATTTATGTTCATCTGGGTATGAGCAACAAATTTAGACAGTTTTTTTTTGGGGTTTTTTTTGTCCCATATGTATTTTCCCCTAACCTAATCACTTATTATATATTTTAATAATGTTCAATATCACAACGATGTGTGTGAAAAAAGGTAACACTTTAATTTACAATTACACTTTTTTTTCTTCTAAATTTAAAATAAGAAAAAAAGTGTCCCATGTACTTTTTGGTCGTTAGAGGATGTCCCAGTAATGGATTCACGACTTTACAGCTGCAGTTGAAGTAATGAGATGAATACACAGTACATATTTATGCGTTGTTTGAAAGGTCGAATGTTACTATTTATGGTCAGTGTCATGCTTATGCAAGGCGACTCTGGAATTATTGGGGCAAGATGTAGCCCAGTGGTACAGCGCTCGCTTGATGCGCGGTCGATTTGGGCTTGATCCCCGTCGGTAGGCTCATTGGGCTATTTCTCGCTCCAACCAGTGCACCACGACTGGTACATCAAAGGCAGCGATACGTGTTATCCTGTCTGTGGAATGGTGCATATAAAAGATCCCTTGCTGCTAATCGAAAAGAGTAGCCCATGAAGTGGCGACAACGGGTTTCCTCCCTCAATATCTGTGTGGTCCTTCACAATATGTCCGACGCCATATAACTGTAAATAGTCCACTTTTGTTGGTGTCCATTATTACCGACTCATCTCCGTTACACATTAAAGAAACGAAACACGGGCAAATCAAGTAAATTGTATTCTACTTGAAGTGATACCGTAGGAAACCTTTTGATGAGACATTTTTTCACAACAGAACAAAAGGTCCACAGTTTTGAGAAAAAAAACCACCCAAACAAATTAATTGGCAAGATGCCTCAGGTAAAGCCCCAGGCGATTTTTGGCTGCGGACTTATACGAATCAGCATTCATAGTGCATTATGCATCATCGTAAAGGTTCGAATTACTTCTTATTAGTTCGCTGCCGCTTTCGTATTAGATCGGCCACAACCGCAGGCCAATACGATTGTTTTGAAATGTTCAAAACATTCGCAGGGTTCCTGCGAATTGAAGCCTATTCGTACTGCCTCGTGTCAATTCATGTCAATTCTTGTTGGTTCGTAACTCATCGTTGCGGATTCGCACCGGTTCATTTCTACCATAATACGTTAGTAAGGTAGGTTCAACACACATTTCATAAAAGCTGCAATATCACTCCACATATTGGTACTAAAAAAACCCACGTCATCAGATTTAAGAAACACAACAACATGTTGGGTGCTATTGCTATCAATTGGGCTTTCAAGTACGTAGAATGACCATTGGTATTTCAAATTAAACAACTTGCCTGTGTACACCGATGAGTCAGATCCTTGAACCCAATAGTCGCGCCTTCCACTGTAACCAAAAAGGTGTATGTGCTTGATAATCTCGTCCTGTCAGAAAAGAAATCGACAATACTATATGGATGAGTGGTGTTTTGGCTACTGATTTCTTGTTCGCGCTACCAGATGTCTAAACCCGGTAATAACAACGTTTAAATAAAAATAAAAGCTTTTTAATTTTTAACTTTTTATTTTTAAATTATTAAAATAATGGGGCTACCTGATTTTATAACATGGTAGCCCAGTGGGCTACCGCTGAAATAAGTTAAGGTCAAGGCCTGTGTAACCATTTAAAAAAGGGGATGCATCTAACACGTGAAAGCATGTCATGTTTCATGTCATAGGGTTTAACGTGCACATTCAGAGCAAGTTGTTGTAGCGCACGCCTGTCGTGGGCGCAAGTACTTGCGAAGCAAGCTCTTTCGTCCAAAACAGAAAGTTGGGGGGGGGGGGAAGAGGAGACCACCTGTATTGGCAGGTGCAAGGGAGCACCAGCAGTCCGACCGAAATCTGTAGCAGGTGGGAGTGGGTGGTGGTGCTATGGAATTTTGAATGGAGCATGAATAAGCCAAAGAGAAAATGGTGCGCAATTTGATTTGAGGAAAGTTTGGCGCGAATTTTGAACGGTCAGTCTGAATTGTAAAAGGCAGCGAGCTAGTGTAGGTTTTGACTTAGTATAGCGAGAGTAGCTCGTTACGTGAAAGTGAGCTGGATACGATCTTATATCAGTTGTAAATTACAGTATATTGACAACACTCACCTTGTTTGTAGCTGTGATAGGTGCCACGCGACCATTTCTTGTCCAACATGCATATTGTGAATCTCTGAAGTTGGATATACCCGGCATTACGGCATAGCAATCTTGAGAAGTCCCAATCATGTTGCCATAATCATTGGTGCCACATTTTGCTGAAATAAGTTGATTTGTGCTTGTAGTTAAATATCACCGAAAATACTTTAAGAAAATTACAAAGTTGTCTGTTCATATATTCTAAACAAGAAACGAAATTACTTTTTCTGTTTTATGAAGATTTTATGTTAATTTTAAGACTTGGAAAGGTTAATATATTCGCGTTTTGATTGTTGTGCTGTTTATCTGAAATATCTGGAAGAGATTCTTACTTGTGATACAATATTTCCTTTCAACTTTTATGTAGTTTAGTATGTTTAACTATTGTTTGTGAAACTGTTTTATATAGAAACGATCGTAGTCACTGTCATTTCTCGTTGCATATATCAAGAGCTGTGGTATGTGCTGTCCTGTATGTGGGATAGTGCATATAAAAAACCTTGCTGCTAATGGACAACTGTTGCTGGTTTCCTCTCTAAAAAACTATGTAAAAATTACCAAATGTTTGACATCCAGTAGCCGACGATTTAAAAACCAGTGTGCTCTAGTGGTGTCATTAAACAAATTAAACTGTCATCATCGTCGTCAGTGTTATCCCGATACACCCATAACGCACGTGCGTATTTAAATGCGACCTTGAAATTGCTTATATAGTTAACAGTTTATATCAGGAATGCCTACACATATTTAGTAAAGTATATATATTCATGTTAGACAATGTTCAAATGATCTAGCACAAAATTTCATACACTGGAATCCATTATGTCCAATAATCACAGACTTGTGTGAATATAACATTTATCTGTCTATCTATCTATCTATCTATCTATCTATATATATATATATATATCAATACACCATGAGTACAAGTTTGTTTTGTTTAACGACACCACTAAAGCACATTGATTAATTAATCATCAACTATATGATGTCAAACATATGGTAATAATGTAGTCATCAGAGGAAACCAGCCACATTTTTTTCTAATGCAACAAGGCATATTTTATACGCACATTCCCACATGACACGGCCTTTGAAAGACCAGTCGTAACGGGGATCAATCCCATAACGGACCACGCATCAGTCGAGCGCTTTACCACTGGGGTACGTCTCGCCCCCAATCAGATAATTTAAGACTCACTAATGATAGGCGCTGTTCCAGTGATGTGACATAATGGTCGTTTTAACTGCAATATCCATGTCGTCTGCCATTTGAACTTTCTTGTAGCTTGTAAAACTGAATGAAAAAAAATAGTTTTAATATTAGGTTGAACACATTTTGGTTACTTGATGATAGCTACAATAGGTAGGGATATGGTTGCATATTAAAATATCAGAGCGATATCTATCCTAAAATAAGTGAGGTGACAGTACCAAAGAATTACCAAATATAATTACTAATTTCGTAAATACATGTTAAGGAACAAAACGAATTGTGAGCTTCTACAAAACTTAGAATGTTCAGAAACACATTGAATATGCAGATAGGATATTCCAAACATTAAAATATACTTAATGTATCAACAAGAGTCTTCTCTTCAGAAGAGTACTTAAGAGAAAAAAGAATTCAAAGAATTCTAATAATCAAATAATCAGTGGTGGTGCCTTTACACATTAATTATGCACCACTCGAGTCTGGGCTTTACAACTAAGATACCTACACACGAAGTCGCTTGCACCAAGTTGGGTTCTAAAGTTACTGTATGCTCCAAGGCTGCTTCCATCCATCCACAGAAACGTGCCTTCGTTTAAGACATCGGACAGTCCAATCCACGCATCAGCTCTGAATGGGCGAAGATACGTTTCCAGTTTACTCTGAGAGAGAAAAACAAATTCCATTTCATTTTAAGTTCATGTTCGTGCTTAGTGTATATCCTTTTAAAGTCCAAGAGCACTGTCCTGAATTGTCTAGGATAGCTAATTAATTAATTAATTAATTAATTAATTTGTCAAAAGGAAACCGATGAACTAGCTTATAACTCTACAGAGTTATATAGTCCAGCAGCCGAGGGCGATAACCTATTTTTTTCCGGTTATAGTTTTTCTCACTGCTGATTATTCATATCTAACATGTATATAATGATAGCCAGGTGGGTGTAGAGTTCTCACCCTTGGGGAAATTGAGAACATTTCAAAATCCAAAATGGTCGCCATAGAATCAACTTATTCTCATATCTTGGCCACTAGATAAGATACAAACATTATTTAACTAGGTTTTTTTTATGTTTTCAGACACGAGGAATCTGAATCCACCAATATTTATTTGAAAATATTTATAGAAAACAAAATGGCGACCATATAAGTCCTAAAAATGGTGGCCGATGATGCAAATGTGGACTATCACTGAAGTTTAACTACCAGACAACTATATTAACTTTCTCTGGTTTCAGATGGAGAAAATTCAATATAGATAAGACAACAGGCACATCGATTCTAAGTAAGCACATGCTATACACAATATCCTTATCTCCATCAAAAGTATTAGTCCTCCTCTTCTTCTAAACACAGAACCTCCATAGTCTTTACATTTTGACACGCATATCCACCATTGCAAGAGCAAAACATTGTACAGGCGATGTTAGACCTGTTGCAGTGGCATCTTTGTGTTTTGCATGACATCTAACTCTCACAGGAACACTTGATCAGATTCAGCATCTCCGCTGGGACTAGCAATATATCAGCAGGGACATTGGTTGGGATGAGTGCGTTCGACCCCTCTTCGTACGACCAACCATAAGCAGTTGGTTCCAAGGCATGCAGCTACTTGAAAATGGACCCTGCCCACATTTTCCTTGAAGGCTTCATTGGTGGGTGGCAGTGAACAAAGTTTTGGTGAACTGGCCTTGCTCCTACCAACTTTGAGTGCCCACACTTTTCATCGTGCTTCTGTTAATGACCGACAACTTGACTGACCATAGCAGGCCAGCATGAAATGTTTGGCTTGCTCTGTGATATCCGAGAAAGATACGTCTGTGTTGAGTCTACATTTACCTGATCTCACAACGTTAAGTGCTATTCCACCACAGTATGATAACCAGTAAGACTGTGAGCAGCCATTAAGTCTGGTATGATTAAACTGTGCTTTTGGCTGCTACGTTGATGTCGAAGACAGGTCGACCTTGCACTGGTGAACCCATTAGAACATTGCAGGATATATTGCCCTTGTGACAGAAAAACAACAGGAGGATGAAAATATCTGTATCATCTGCGACCACCAGTACGGTACCAGCTGGCACACGTGCAACTTGCTGGATAATCAGAGTATCACCGTCTTCCGGTGTTGTAGTCATGTCCTGCTGTTTGTTTACAATACCATGTGTGATCTTTACAGGGACAGGATCACTGCCAGTGATGACTAGTTTATGCCTTTGGAACTCCTTGTTATGTGACATCAGACCTTCAACAATGAATTGTACTTTATTGGTAGTGACGGTAAGGATGACTTTCTGCGGCGGTAGACTAGCTGTGCAACGTAACATGTACACCCTTCTGGTTGACTTGTCCCTGTCATGACGCATTGTCTCTTTAGTACGACCCTCAATGTACCGGGCGAAAACTAGATATATGCCACTTTTTGCCAAGTGCTTGTGAAGGTAACTGCGAAACCAATCAAGGCAGTCCTGTATAGTTCCAGATGATGGCCAAGGCACTACCCAGACGACAGCACACCCATCGAGGAATATCGCTTGCACATCTCCTTCAGCCAGCCTCCTTGACATTTCCATTTTGAGGGCATTCTTATCTGAGCGTCTGTATTGAAATCGCGTGCACTGGACTGCAAGCCCATGGCTCTAGCGTAGATGATCTCTGTATCAAACACTTTGGTCTCTCCTACTTTAACATGCTGCGTGCGATTGCCATTGTGGTTACACTTCTGGATATTATGTTGTGGAATACATCTGGACAACTCTGCTCAAAAGACGCCATCTGTGTTCTGTCTAGTTGTACTGCCTTATGGACATTGCCAGAAGAGTGAGTAACAACCTGACCAGTAACAATGTTGATCAGTCCATCTGAATGTTGTTTCGAGTCGAGTGGATCTATGCAAAGCTCCAATTTAGCACGTTGAGTGTTCCTGTCTCGTTTTTCACAGTGGGTCCATGCTGTCATTTTTTCTTTGTGATGGGTTTGGGAGATGGCCCTTCATTATCTCTCATCATTCAGGATCCTGT
>JAECMU010093922.1:10809-21008 GCA_016106625.1 Dracogyra subfuscus | reverse complement strand
CTCAAATTTGGGCAAAATTAGCTGGCCTGAATGCATTTTACTATGTATTTCCATCATTCTACCCACAATATTAGGTATAACCCTTGCAAAAATGTATGGCAATTTGTTAGCAACCATATACAGCGGTCTGGCAGTAATGCTAATATGAATAAATGTTGTAATACAGATTCTGGTACTTTTGATTAATTCATGCAAAAATCAAACTGTTCCCCCTACAAGAATAAGAGCCTGTATGCCAATGCTTTTGGGATATTTGTTTATATATTTATAAAAACTAAGAATGTTGCTTATATTTTTTAACCATACAATTTTACCATTATAACTACTGGTATTCATTTGCTTAACTTATAACACGATTGCAAAACAGAATTGTTATATTAGTTTTCTTAAAATGTTGTCTGTTAACATTGGTTCTCAGGTACTCCATTTTGTAATTTGTCTTAAAATATTTTTAATATTTTTAATTATTATAAGTACACCTGTACATGTTTTGTTGAACAACATACATGTTTTGATAAAACACTGAAAAGTTTTGTGTTGTTAAGTTTTGGCTGTATGCAATACCACTTAACATTTCACTCACTGAAACAGGTTATGTAGTTAACAGTCATTCTCCAGAAAATTAAACTTCTTTTATGCTAATCTTTATTTTATTTAATTTTTTCATTATTTCATTAACATTAATATCATGTACAAATATTTAATGTAACAGATTACAATAATGCCACTCTGAAATACTATTATCTAACACATAACCCAGAAATATTTAACCTTATGTAAGTTGTTATATTCTATATGACTTTCTTCTCAAATCTGCAATGGCATTAGATTTGGAAAGAAAAAACATGCAAAATAAAACATTTATTTTGACAATATGTAATTTATTGTAGTAAATGTTCTCCTTTTTTCAGCTTTCACAGATGAACTAGAGCATAACCTCAATACTATTATATCAAGTAAAGTTAAAAGATAATTTGATAAATATATTTTTAGTAACCGGTCAAGAGGTCAACTGCGAGTGAAAGTTGCTATAGAAACAATAGAAGACTGTTGGAGGCACTTTCACATCAATGCAGAAGAGCTGAGAAGTACAAAAAAAGATGCGAAAGGCTACAAAAATCAACAAAGTTTGGTACACCTAGAGCTAGACCAAAAACACAAACTCTCCTACGAAACTGGACGAAAAAGACATTAACTTTGCACTTTTCACTGGTGCCACAAAGGCAAGAAAAGTGCAAGCAAACTAAAAATTAATGCAAGAAACAACAACTTAGTTGAACCCAAAGAGCTTGACAGACAAACCTGTCAGTATAAAGTGTAAGAGAATCTGCAATTCATGGCTGATAAACTGAAAGAGCTCAATGTAATCCCAACCAGCTCTCTTGAAGAATTTGCTAATAATTTTTGTGCCGAAGCCAATCAAAGGACTGTGCCTATGGAAAATGCAATGACTGCAAATCAGTGGCTTACCCACTACATGATATAAATCTAAACACTGATGATGTACAGTACAGTCAGTGGGTTATGAAAAATATTCCAAAGGCTACAAAAACAAATGAAGAATCATGTTCATCAGATTTTGCCAAAATTAGCATGCAAAGATGGAAGTTGTGTCTACAGTAGATGGTCATGTAACAGCTTCCAAAAACATTTAGACAATTTCAAAAAACATATATTTAATATCTGCCAACAATTTAAAAGTGTACCAAGCATTAAGAGAGAACTTACAGCCAAACAGTTGCTGGAGTCATATGGATTGGAGCAAAAATTATGGTTTAAGTACCACAAAGTTAATTTTGGAGCATCTCATTAGCAGGCAAATCTACACACAGGTGTTATGTGTGTCACTAATGACACCATTCCATTCTGCAGTATCTCCACCTCCTGCCAGTATGATCCCCCAGCAATATGGTGCCACCTGAGACCTAACCTGGAAATGGTTAAAGTTAAATATCCCTTGGTGCATCTTGTTCATTTCTTTAGTGATGGTCAGAAAGCAAAAAGGCAACTTCTACCTGATGTCCAAATTTACATTCATCTTGGGATTCAATCGGATATCCTGGCACCTTTTTGAAGCAATCCATGGGAAAGGGGCACCCAATTGAATAGGTGGAGCTGTGAAGAGGAAAGTACCGAATTGTGAAATTGGACAAGAATGTGCATCCCTGATGCAGAAACACTTTACCGAGCACTCCTGTCAACAAAATACCTCGGTGAAGTTGTTTTACATAGATGCAGCAACAACTAAATCATTCTCACATGGGTCAGATTTTAGATATTGCATTACCCACCACCAAAGGCACCATGAAGATTCATCAGGTCATCTGTAAGGAGAAACTTCAAATGATTTATCGTGATGTTAGCTGTACATGCTCAGTTCAGAGCAGGGTCTTTGACTGTTTGTGTTTTGATCCATCACATTTTAGTTTTGTACCGATTGGAACATCAACAAAACTACTGAATCTGAACTGGTGAGATCAACAGTTCACAAAAGTGTTGGTCTAGATCGACCTGAACACATTAACGATAACTGTGGGAAGGTTCTGTGTTTTAGTATACAATGAAAAGCATGCTCTGGTGAAATAATTGATCGTACTGAACAGGGTCCTGTTCAGGGTAAATGTATTAACAGCATTGGCCTAAACAAATGTTTTTGGCCAAGCTTAAAAAGAGGATATCAACTGGTATGATGAAGTAGACATCCTGTCTCTTAATACTGAGACAAAAAAGGCTGAGGGCCCCAATAAAAGGACTGCTAGGTATTGTCAGGCACAGCCAAAACTTTGGGGAAAAATAGAAAAAATATTGGAACTCACTACATAATAAACATTCACCATCAGTATGCACGCTATAGTGGTATTTGCAAAAATGTATTTTTGGTGTAGATGCAATTAGATATAGTTTGGTTATAATCTTTTATTTAAGTTTTTATAAGTCCATATTATTTGTGTAACATGGCATCATTGGTATAACAGTTATGTCATTGGTGTAACATGTTGAAATTTGTCTTTGATTTATTTTAAAGTGAATAACATTTAACATTCTAGTCTGAAAAATAAATCACATTGTTATTCAAACATTCCTATAAGATATATCAAGTGTCCTGTTACACTAATGACATGATTTGCATTTAGCATGATTATATTTGATTGTATGTTTTCAAAATAAAGCTATAGTGCTTGCCAATCTATAGTTTCTTGTTAAGAACATATCTAATCTTGATATCATGCAAAACAAATGTTCACTGAATCAACTTATTCCATTACATATAAAGCTATGAAAAGTTCCACTTTTTGGAGAATGACTTGACAATACTTATTTATGGCTGAGGCATGTTACAGTTTTTGATGTGCTTGTGGTAAATTATGCTACATAGTGGCCAGTTTAATGCTCAAATGAATTTTAGAAATAATAATAAAAAGGTAGCCAATTGAATATCAACTGTTTGTTTATAAATATTGACATGCTTTAGAACAGAATGCTTATGCTCACTGAAACTGGTTCACCCATGATACATGAATAAAATAAAACATATTGGTCAACTTGATATATTTTCCACAATATTTTGCTTATGCGCTCTTTATAAACAACACATTTATTGCCATTTAAAGTGTATCTACATTAACCAATAATATAGTAGTTAGTATATACTAATCTGTGTCAAGTGCCTGTGGGTTGTCACTGTGTTGTATTTTCAAAATGAATAGGCCTATTCAAAAACTGTTTTCTCTGTGAACATTGTGAAATACTTAATAAAATGTGTTTCTCATCATAGAAGTGCATAATCTGAAATACACTATAATTTATGTTATGTCTTTAGTAAATAAATATTTTATAATTGTGCCTATAGTCCGTCCCATCCTTTAAAAATGTTTTTTTGTAAATAACTTCACTTTTGATTGACATTAAAAAAGTAAAAGCATTTTGGAAATTAAAAAACCCCTATTTTTTGTGTGCAATTTAGAAAACAATCGACTAAGAAAGAAATAACTTGTAGTAAATTCTATAGCGTAAAAAAAGGCATTCCATGTGGGACGAACTATAACTGTAGGCACCCACCTGTATGCAAAACGATTCCGGGCAGTAGATTTAAGATTCTACTACATGGATGTTTTTCTTGGGTAGACTGTGCACACACATGGATCTTATTTCACTGAGTGTAAAGTAAGGTGTTAAAACATTAGTTTTGTTTGCATTTTTCTATATTTTCATTTTCACTTTAAACAAAAACACCTGAAACAAGACTTATTTACCATTTACTATAATTTAAAAAATGCAGGAAAGATATTTTTTTAAGACTGGTTTTAACATTCTTAATGTCATACTGACCTATACTTTATATACATCATACACAAAAATGCTTATTATGATATATAGAGGTTATTACCAGAGTGTTTTTCGGTATCGTCAATATCATATATTGGAAATAAAAATTGTATTATGAGAGCCTCTGGTGAGCAAAATACATTATTTTCATTCCTAATATATGATAATGATGATACTGAATTTTTTTGGTTTGTTTAACGACGCACTCAACACATTTTAATTACGGTTATATCGGCGTCGGACATATGGTTATGTCGAGAAAAAACCCCAGTGGTCAGCTGACGGGGATCGATCCTAGACCGACCGCGCATCAAGCGGGCACTCTACCACTGGGCCATGCTGCCCGCTGATGATGATACTGAAATACACAAGGGTAATAATCTCTTTATCATTAAGCTCAAGGTTAATACAACATGTTTTTGTAAACTGAACATGCAACTTTAATTCCAGTCCGTCATTACTAGATATTCAAATGACGTAAGACTATGTGTCCTTACATCAAAATAAAGTTATGCCTAACGTTTTTTGTTTTGTGAATGCTGAACAGCTTTCAGTGTTAAACTGACATTGAAATGTTTTTATTTGAGGACTATGAAAGAAACAAAGAAAGAAATGTTTTATTTAACGACGCACTCAACACATTTTATTTATGGTTATATGGCATCAGACGTATGGTTAAGAACCACATAGATTTTGAGAGGAAACCCGCTGTCGCCCCTTCATGGGCTACTCTATATTTCGATTAACAGCAATGGATCTTTTATTTGCACTTCCCAGGATAGTGAAAACCATGGCCTTTGTTGAACCAGTTATGGATCACTGGTTGGTGCAAGTGGTTTACACCTACCCATTAAGACTTGCAGAGCACTCACTCAGGGTTTGGAGTTGGTATCTGGATTAAAAATCCCATGCCTCGATTGGGATCCGAACCCAGTACCTACCAGCCGGTTTGATGACTATGAATGTCACCCAAGTATGTTTTATTAAATCTAAAAAAAACTATAGTGCTGAGACCTCGATTAATTTACATCTAATTTGCAAAGTTATCAACTTCTTAAATTATGTGTTCTAAAAAATATCACATACTTTGATTGCACTGAAAATGTCAGATATTCTATAATAAAATTATTGATAATTCTAATATTTACTCGTAACCTTAATAATAAATATGCTGATACTTGATTACCATCAGGTGTTTAAGCATTGAAAAAGGAATTAAACTTTAATTCGCTAAAAAAAAAAGGACAACATGACAACTTCCTAAGAGTCCTTAACCAAAATAACAAGTGCACCAAATTGCTGGATATGGCTGTACAATGAAAATAATATTTATGAAGAAAATGAAACTTTACGTTTTGTTTCAAATGACCTTTAATGACTTCTGGTGACCCCCATACACTTTTCGAATATGATGCAGCACATAACCATCCTACATGGAATAACAATGGTGGTTGCTTTGTTTCTCTCAATAGAATGATATCTTATTTCAGAAAAGTGATTTTAAAGTTGAGATTTAGCTAATTCAGTGTTTTGTTTATGTTTTTAAGTAATCCCACATAAAAGGTATAACAATGAAAATAATATTTGGGAAAAAAATGAAAATTTAATGTTTTCTTCAAATGTGTACCCCTTGACCTTTAGTGATATCCGATGACACCCCACATACTTTTCAAAGCTGACCCCACATCATCCTAAATAAAATAACCAGGGTGCATGGTTGCTTTGATTCTCTCTCATGTAAAACAATATCCTACAGGGTATAATGTATCACACATTTTGGGGCTGATGTATAATTATTATATACTGCATTGTCTTAGATACAAAAAATATAGCAGGTTAAACAAAATGTCTTCTTCCTCAGCATAATTTTAACAAAAGACATAATAAACATTCTTTTAAAAAATATATCAATGCTAAAACAATTGACAAATATTATATACCAGATATGAATTGAGAACTGTATACTCTATTGTCTTTAAAAAGTATTTCTTAAAATACATGTATATAAATACATTTTATGTAAATAAAAAAAAAAATTCTTCACTTAACATCCAATAGAGGGGCGAGATGTAGCCCAGTGGTAAAGCGCTTGCTTGATGTACAGTTGATTTGGGATAGATCCCTGTTAGTGGGCCCATTGGACTATTTCTTGCTCCAGCCAGTGCACCACAACTGGTAAATCAAAGGCCCTGGTATGTGCTATCCTGTCTATGGGATTGTGCATATAAAAGATCCCTTTCTGCTAATTGAAAAGAACAGCCCATGAAGTGCCAACAGAGTGTTTCTTCCCTCAATATCTGTGATCCTCAACCATATGTCTGACACAATTATGGCCATAAATAAAATGTGTTGAGTGCATTGTTAAATAAACCATGTCGGGTTTTTTTGACATCCAATACCCAATAATTAAGGACTACATGTAACATAATCCTTCCAGTACCAGCTGTGAAGCACTGATATCAGTGCCCCATCTGGTGGATGGTTCTAATGCCCAATCACATCAGGTGAGGATTGCGACGGAAATGGATGACATATTGGGCTTTACTTGTATAATTTCTTATAGGTATTGATGTCGGCATAACTAACCAATAATTACCGGTTTGTCTACAGCAGGTGGCTATGTTGCATGTCACGTTAAGGAATCAATAACTCTAGCTAAGCAGAGATAGATAGTGAGGTTTGATCCGCAGTTGATTAATCTGATGTTTTAAATCATGCATGGGTTGCATTGCCATGGAATTCTACATCAACAATGGACAGTACCTCAAGTTGCTGCCTGGGGAAAAAAAAGAAAAATAGTGTGATATTGATGAATTGAATAATGGTACATATTAAAGATTGATTTTAGAACATTAGGCTTGTTCATTCTTTATTAAAATGTTTTATATATTTTTTTATTTTTTTTTGTTTGTTTAACGACGCACTCATATCGGCGTCGGACATAAGGTAATGTCGAGAAAACCCCCAGTGGTTAGCTGACAGGGATCGATCCTAGACCGACCGCGCATCAGGCGGGCACTGTACCACTGGGCTATGCTGCTCGCTTCTTTATTAATATGAAGGGGTTGGGATTCATTTTTAAATGTTTACCATCTATCTAAAATATTGTATGTTACTAAAATGTATTATGAGGATACTATTGATACGCCATGTAAAATATTATTCCACTAGAAACAGTTATCCATTAATTAATACCATGCATTAAATACAAACTAACATGCAAAATATGAAAGAAAATTAAACCCAATAAGATGGGGTTTTTTAATCGAGTTGCTTCAAAATAATGCAATAATTTCTGAAATAGCCAGATTCATTTTGTCAATCTAAAATAAATCCTATTTAGATGTACTGATTCTGCTCTGAATAGTTGTAATAAACTAGCGAAACACACCTGTTCAAAAGTCTGCATTATGTATTGCCTATTGATTTTAGACTGTAAGACAAGTGCCAGTCACTTCATGATAACTAGTGTTACCATGGCAATAGAGAAACCGCTCTTCTGCGGGTAATTAAGACAACATTAGGAGTTTTACCTGAATGGATACTGCAGATAAAACTAACAAGCTAAGATTGAAATAAATTGGATTATTGTGTTATTATACCTTAAACATGGCTTTTGAAGGGTAAGAATATATTTACTATATAATTTTATAGGCTATTATTTGTACTCTGAGAAATGTGTTGATCTGTAGAGTTTTACTATTATGACACTATTAGTTTTAAAAATATTACAGGTTACAAAACTGAGGATATTATCTTACTCTGTTGGTCTGTAGAGTTTTACTATTGTTATTAATTTCTAAAATATTGTATGTTACTAACATGTATTATGCAGAGCTTGAAATTAACAACAGCACCGATGGCAGTTGCTGTCACTGAGATACAAATTGCTGTAGGTAGAGTGCAGAACCGACAGCACAAAATGACGGCACTTTTGTGCTATCGGCAAAGCTCCTCAACAGTGGTAAAATGTGTACACCTGGTGTACACTGTCTGCCAATATCTAGATACAGCAAAATAACCTTTTAGTCCAGAATTATTTGCCACAAATGTCACTTAAAAAAGAAAAGAGAGCAATAAGTATTTTAAACAATTGCCATGGGAGACAAATTCTTAAGTTGAGCCCTGTTATAAGCAGACCTTGTTTTTTAAGGTGCGCGGGTGCGATCGTGCTTGTACAGTGCACGCAATTTCAATTTGACGAGTGTGAAAAACAGTGCACCTTACACTCAACAAACGGCACACGTAAAACAGATGGGTATATTTATTTCCACTTTTTATAAACATCAACAGTTTTCATAGCTCATTTAGCTAACAGGAAGGTCCTTTTATTAAAACGATAGAAATTAAAAACATGGCAGTGGCATCCATGCAGTGGTTAAACTGGTATTTCTCTTTGTTGAACAAATCAGGAAATACTGGTTTAATAGACAATTTTCTAGACGTACCAGTCAAAATCCAATAGGAACTAAACTGCCTATTTATTTTGGAGAGTGATTTTTCACTCGCCTTAGCATATTGAGGTGTGTGATTTTCCACATGCCTATAATTTTCAAAAACCATGGTCTGTATGAGGATACTATAGATATGCCATGTAACATTTTAATCCATTGGAAACAGTCATTCATTCACATAATATACCAAACATTATTGTCTCCAATATTAAAAGGTAACAAAAGTTTGTTTTGTTTAACAACACCAGTAAACACATTGATTTATTAATCATCAGTTATTGGGTGTCAAACATTTGGTAATTTTGACATAGTCTTAAAGATAATTTAGTAGCAAGGGATCTTTTACATGCACCATCTGTCAGACTGACTAACACATACTATGGTCTTTGATATACCAGTCGTGGTGTACTGGCTGGTATAAGAAACAGCCACTGATGGCAATCGATCATGAATCGGGTGGGTGCTCTACCACTGGGTTACATGACAATGTCATAGTATAAGGTGTATACGACCAAATCAGATCCCATAGACGACAATAGTAACATATGTGGCTAAAACTCCTACCTGCAGCGTATCAATCAACATAAATGCCAGGGATATAAATACTACCACCCCTCACACTTCAAGTGAACCAGAGAAAATTGGCGTTTAAGCTGCTCGGTTCTGAGATAACGGGTAGCATCTATGACTACCCTAGTTCCGCACAAAATTCAAGCACTTTTGCTTACAGGTACCCCATACATGTTTCAAGCACAAGGCTACTTGACACATTGGTACTAGATGAAATAAAATTGCATATTTTGTTTACCCAGATGAAACTATTATTTTTTACAACCAACACACTCACATTTATAACCAATTACAGGACTTGTGGTGTTTGCTTCTCCGTCAAAAGTTGGGTGCACCTCGAACTTTGACCCAGCCGGAAGTTATTTGGTTTAGTACTACCTATAGAGAGCATCTACATTTTGAAGTTTATGTTAGAAAGTATTCACACCATGTTTAAACTATATTTCACACTATGTTTAAACTATATTTCTAGACTTTCTTTTTTTCCACTGTGGAAATATTGAGTTTTGGGTGGTTTAATGTCTTCTGCTTACAATCTGTTTCAGTTATTACGACTGGTCAGAGCACTGGTACGTGTTTCCAGAAAGTACCAATATGGAGACTCTTGAAGACAGAAAATCCAGTTTGCAAGGATCAAGTATACTCACATTTTACCATGAACCAGTTGATGAAACAAGGCAAACTAGAAAACTGGTATGTTCACGAACTAGAATATGTCTTATTCTGAATTTTGTACTGGTTTGTTATCTCAATCTGAAGGTGAAATATAGCTGTGGCTACTTTGCAACTTTTATATTTTCTCATTTTGCTGTTTCTCAAAAACCTTATGTCATAGTTGTACCTATTCAT
>JAECMU010093866.1:33544-45612 GCA_016106625.1 Dracogyra subfuscus | reverse complement strand
GTATATTTAGTGTGCTATATATCCAGGTATATTGAGTGTGTTATATATCTAGGTATATTTAGTGTGCTGTATATTTAGTGTGTTATATATCCAGGTATATTTATTGTGCTATATATCCAGGTATATTTAGTGTGCTATATATCCAGGTTTATTACCCCAGCGGGCACTCGGAACCGGGGAAATATAAATCATAATTTCCCTAGGGACTTATTATGTATTGGTCTAACGAACAATACTATTGGACAATTTAACGCTTACAAACCAATGGCTTTGTCGGTACTAAACATGACGTCATCACGATTTGACAAACACACACAATGACGTCATGTAGTTTAAAGAGTTTGCGTTTACGGCTTTTGGTGTTAAATTTATAACAATATGTCATTTTAATTCAATTCATTATAGATTTTGAAGCAGAATAGAAAGAACTTGTGTTTTTGAAAATTATCCATGAACGTGATTAAATTACAACGTTATAATAATTCTCAGAACAGTGCGTATACAGATCGGCCTTCGTGCATGTGCGTGGAAAATAAAGGTTTTTAGAGAAAAAATAGCTGAGGTAATAAATAGAATAACAAACTCGGTACCAGTTATTATCAAATTTATGTCCCTCGTGAAATAATTTTCATTTGTCACTCGCTAAAGCTCGTGACAACTGAAAATTATTTCACTCGGGACATAAATTTGATAATAACTGGAAACTCGTTTATTATCCTCTATATATTGAGTGTGTTATATATATGTAGGTATATTTAGTGTGTTATATATCCACGTATATTTAGTGTGCTATATATCCAGGTATATTGAGTGTGTTATATATGTAGGTATATTTAGTGTGTTATATATCCAGGTATATTTAGTGTGCTATATATCCAGGTATATTTAGTGTGCTATATATCCAGGTATATTGAGTGTGTTATATATCTAGGTATATTTAGTGTGTTATATATGTAGGTATATTTAGTGTGTTATATATCCAGGTATATTTAGTGTGATATCCAGGTATATTAAGTGTGTTATATATGTAGGTATATCTTGTGTGTTATATATCCAGGTACTTTCAGTCTGTTCTTTAAGAATGAGGATTTTAAATATAAATTTAGTAAGTTTTGCATACATGTAGTTACCTGTTCTGTACTTCATGTTGTTATTTTTTCACACCCTTCAAGGATAACTTGTTTGAGTGGCATTTCACCATCCGTGGTGCTTCAGACACTGAATTTGGAGGAGGAATTTACCATGGAAGAATCTTACTTCCACCAGAATATCCCATGAAGCCTCCAAGTATCATGCTGTTAACAGTGAGTTTTTTGAAAATCTATACCTAAACAATTTTCTGTCTGACAGAATTAATGAATGCAAAGTAAAAACAAATACATAGGTTTATATTTTAGTGTTGATCAGATGGATTATTTGTTTTTAATATTTAGTGAACACCTTCTACTGACACAGAGCTGTTGCCTTGGAGATCTCACATACACATCTCATGGTTTAATTTGTATAGTGTTTTATTTGTTTATAAAAAGTAGTGCCACCCCCCCCCCCCCTCCCAGATTTTGACAGGGTACGGCTCTGTAACACACATGTAAAGTAAAGTAAAAAGTCTGGTTTTAAGAGGGTATCCAGTTTAGAGAGGTTCTCTTAGTGGGTCCAGCTTTTGAGGGTTTAAATGAATTTGTTTTAAAAAAAAATTAAATCGTACTTAGAAAAAATAAATAATGGAGTGTTGATTTAGTTAGACCTCATATGTTTAGCAAACAGCTGATGAAGCCTGACGTTCACAAGTCAGCAGTGTACAAAGCTGATGTATAAATGTGTATGTAGTTCTTATGAATATATGTACAGATGCAGCATATTTTCAATCACCGAAAAACATTGTCTAAAATTTTGTCATGTGTCATTTCAGTCTGTTTCATCTTTCAGATTAGGTCACATATATATATATTTTCATCAAGTGGTAGACATCCTAACTTTAATTATCATAATTATTAAATTTCAGCCAAATGGTCGCTTTGAAACGTACAAGAAAATATGTCTGAGTATATCCGGCTACCACCCAGAGTCATGGCAGCCATCTTGGTCAAGTTAGTATTGCAGTTTATCTGTTGTATTTAATGTGTTTATGTGTATTTGCACCTGTATAATGTAATTAAATTCACCAAAAAATAATAGTAGCCACTAAGATATTAATTCTGAATTACAGATTCAAAATTAAGAAATACTAAACTCTTAGAATACTAGTCTTAAGAAAAAATAGGCCTGTAGTGCTGAGATTGTCTTTATTTGCAATGTGGAAATCATATGTTAAAATTTTTCTTGTCTTTGAGCAAGGAAAGTATGCTCTCTTTATACCCACAATACATGCATTTTATACTAATTTCCATAAAATGGTATATGTATTTTTTCACGATAACATTTAAAAAATAAATTGGGTCTTGAGAAGTATGAAAGAAGGCCAGAACCTTGTTTCTGAAAACAAACTGCTTTCAGATGAGATATATTTTGACATTAAACGTGGGTTGTTTAAATGTTTCAGTTAGGACTGCACTGCTGGCTATTATTGGCTTCATGCCCACTCACGGCGGAGGAGCTATTGGGTCACTGGATTATACACCCGAAGAACGAAAAGTGCTTGCAAAGAAGTGAGTAATGAAATTGGGTACACATTTATAAACCAAAAACTATTTTTAAGTCAACACATTGCTGAGAGATGTCATTTCAGTGCTTAAAGTGACATTCCTGAGTTTGCTGCATTGTTAGATGTTTCCGACTAATACAATATTTCTACGATTAAACTTACATGTTAAATATATTTTCTTGTTTAGAATATCAGTGTCTGTGTTCAATGTGTTTCTGGTTGTCATAATATTTGGAAGGAGCCCAAACTGGATTTTGTCTTAAAATAATTTTGTATGTATGAAAAAAAACAAATTTAATAAAATAAAATAACACTTAACCTAGTACAAATATTAGAAGGATTAGAAATATGTTTAATATACAGCCACTAATATTTTATGCAGAAATATATTTTTGATATGTAATTACAATTGTTTGTTAGTCGATAACATCTTATAAATTGCAACAAAATCACGAATGTCCCTTTAAGAAATGAATTATTGTTTTATTTGAATATTTAATGTGTTGAATATTTTTATATTATTGATATATTTTTGCTCTGACAATCAAGATTTACATGTAAATGTTTTAAATTTCTCACCAGTTAATAATAATTATGGTTAACCATGGAAAAGTGAGAAGTTCAGGTCATGTACATGAATTTGTAAATTGTAAAGAAGGCTTTTAGTTAAAAGGATTTTGTTACAGCGAAAATATATAATAAGATATATGTAAGTATCTACCGTGAGCAAACTTATTAGCCTAGTGTTCATTATTTATCCAGATTTTATAAAATGAGTAGTTGGCTACTAACACATTATAGCCACTGTGCTGGGGTATCTGTGAATAAATAATTAGTTTCTTTTTATGAATTAAATTTGATTTTCAGATCACAAGACTGGAAATGCCACTCGTGTGGTGATGTAACAAAAGTACTCAAGGCAGTCACCAAAGCTTCGGAGAAAACCCAGCAAGAAGCTAAGGAGCTTGCATCACAAATTAACTTTCAGGTATTTGATGGAGTAAAAAATGTTTTAAATCTTTAGTTCACTCTTTTAATAATAACTAAAGAACAAACACCCTGAACATTATATACCAAGTGTCACCAAGTGGAAGGAAGGAAATGTTTTATTTAATATGCACTCAACACATTTTATTTACAGTTATGTGGTTAAGTTTACCAAATGGAGTGTGAAATATTAATATAAACAACAGTATTCCTAAATAGTGAGCATTGATGATTCTGCCCTTATATCTAGTGATTTTAAACCCCATTCAATTGGTGATAATGTTACGTTGCATGCTGATGGTCAGATTTGGTGTTGATGATAACTTACCTGCAAGCTTTAGTATTTTCACTTTGTAAAACAGTAATAGGTTTGGTCTTGGCAACAATTTATTACAAAGTGATTTTGTGTCGAGATATTCTGTCATCTTATAATGGTTCTTGGGTGTTTTAGCCACAGTACTTTTATTTGCAGGCCGGGACGTAGCCCAGTGGTAATGCACTCGCTTGATGCACAATCAGTCTAGAATCGATCCCCGTCGGTAGGCCCATTGGGCTATTTCACGTTCTAGCCAAGTTCACCACAACTGGCATATCAAAAACCGTATGAGCTGTCGTGTCTGTGGGATGATGCATATAAAAGATCTGCTTGCAACTAAAAAAAATATAAAATGTGGCTGGCTTCCTCTCTAAGACTATTATGTCAATATCACCAAATGTTTGACATCCAATAGCTGATGATTAATAAATCAATGTGCTCTAGTGGTGTCGTTAAACAAAACAAACTTATACTCTTCTTTTGCAGGCCGAGAAGCAGTCCACAAATAGCAACAACACCGATGAGAACAGTTCTAAAGAAGCCCCGGAAACCAGCTCCCAGTCGAACTCCACTCCGAGTCCATCCGTTACTCAGACACAGCCGGGATTCCCTCAGATGCCGTTTCCATCTCCGTTTACGTTCCCATTACAACCACCGCAAGGAAACCAGGCTGCCTTTCGTTTCGTACGTCCAGGATTTCCCACGTTTCCATGGCCACCATCGGGACGTGGAATGCCTGGCTGGCCTATGATGCCACCGTGGTTTCCCAGAATGCCGGGCATCCCTGGTATGCCACAAGCGGGAAGTGCCACCCCTTGTCAGCATGCTGTCCCTCCCTCTTCTTCTTCAGCGAATAACTCCTCGTCAGGTGGCACCAGATTTGCTCCACAGAATGCTGCACAGAATGTTCCTGCAGCAGCGGCGGTGGCGAACAATCCGAATGTAGGTTTGCGACAGAGACAACAAGAGCCCACAGCACCTCGGGTGCCCACGAACATACCAGCTGCACCGACCCCTGCTGTTGTGAATAATACAAACAATACACGCAGACAAAGCGAAGATTGGAGCTTGCAAATGTACATGACTGTGATCGGTATATCGTTGTGCATTTTAGTACTTCTCTTTAGGAGGCTTATTATGATGGGCTTATGAAAACATTAAGTTTGTGATGCCAAGTGAGAAGTGGTATCTGGGATATGGTGCTGCACTTTAAAAAACAAAAGAGAGAATTATATGGCAGTGACCCCGTTATTCGACCAATTTATTTAATTGATTACCATTCTCGTTTAAACCGAATAGTATATAGATTTTAACAAAGTATTTTTAACATATGCAACAGGGTGAACATTCTTTCTTCTGGAAATGCAATAGCAGACGATAACCATGTGAATGAACTTAAGTATATATCCATTGGCTATAGTGATAATATGAACGTCCACCATTTTTTATCGCATTCTATTACTGTAATTACACCATCTTACAATCTTTGAAATCTTTGAAAATGTATTAATGTTTTTTATTTCTGATCAAACAGAGCTGGCAATGCAATGTGACCTCCGTTATAATGTCGATCACGCGACCACGTGATCAAATCATGACATTCTATAGAGAGGGTTGGCCCAGTATTCGACTAATAGAAAAGCTTGAGGATACATTCTTAAAATAAACTAAGAACCACAAATATACTATTTTTATGTCTTTTGGAGCTGTTTGTCAGGACTTACACAATTATATTTTCTTTTATTTTCAGTCTAATATCATTATCTGTTAATTGAGATAGGACCAAAGAGATTGTTTATCAAAAAGTATGTGTGAATTTGTATAAATGAATAATGTTGTTAAAATCAACAGTTTTTGGATTTAGTTGTTTTATATATGTCGCATTTACTATAAAATAAACTTCAAAGTTTAGTTTTATTAGTTAACTAGAAAGTGGTCGAATACTGGGTCATCTGGGTCGAATACTGCATACTGTTCATTGTGGCACTCGAACCTACCCTACCTACGTATACTGCATAAACAAAACTTGGGTCTATTTGATGAAAAGCATTGCCATAGGTTTATACGAAGAAAAACAAATATTAGCAAATGCCAATAAAACAAACATGTTTTAATCCTTTCTTTCTTAAGTGGTTGAATGCTGGGGTCGTTGCCCTACATAATTCTCTAATTAATTAAAAAGTACCGGTGCACATTTCCTTTCTGGGTAGGAATGAAATTTTGATGCTCGTGTCTATATTGAATATTTTAAATGTATCATTTCAGGCCTCAGAGAATTGAAATTTGTGTAAACCATTTATGGGTTACGCAAAAACAAATTCAGGTAACCCTTTTCATTTTTACGTAACCCGTTATGTAAATGATGTCATAACTTCAACGGGCCAATGAAAAATGGGTTAAAGGGACATTCCTGAGTTTGCTGGATTGTAATATGTTTCAGATTAATAAAATATTTCTACGATTTAACTTACATAGTTGATAGTAAATATATTTTCTTGTTTAGAAAATTAGTGCCTGTGTATTTAATGGGTTTCTGGTCGTCTTAATATTTGTAAGAAGCCCAAACTGGGTTTTGTTTTCAAATAATTTCGTATGTACAGAATGTGTTTTTTTAGAAAATGAAATGTAACCCTAATACGATCTCCCTGACACTATCGACATTTCTGGGCTAATAAAAAATAAATAAATATATATGAGAACGATCAGAAACATGTTTAATATACAGTCACTAATATTTAATCAGACAAATATATTTGATATGTAATTACAGTCGTTAAAAGGTCTCTGTTAGTCGATAACATCTTTAAAAATGCAGCAAACTCGAGAATGTCCCTTTAAACAAAACTAAATTTTCAGAACCCTGCATTTGTTAAAGGTATCCTGTATCATTTGTAGACTAATTCATAGTACTTAAAAGTACCAAATTACAAAAAAACAACGAACATAAGAGTTCTTGATTAATTTATGGTTGACAGGTACTGATTGTAGTAGTTTCCTGCTCCCAAATAACTGCAATGCAAGGCCCAGTGAAGTAAGTGTAAATGATTATACATCAATCAGCTGGTATATTTATATTAATAACAGGGAACGTTTATGTAATAAATCCCTTACTACCAACTGTTAGCAGTGCAGAGCTTCTAGAAATATTTATAAAATTCACTAGCCATGGGATCAGTAATTTTAAAAAGAGTAATAATCAGATATGTTACTTAAAGAACTAAAAAAAAAAACACTAAGAGGGGGGTGATGGTGGGGACAGAATATTCACATTTACAAAATGGATTTAAAAGCAGCCTTTGACAACAGTATTTTCACTAGCTGCCAGGCATAGCAATAGTTATTTACTAGCCCAACGTTGAATATCACTAGCCATGGGAATGATCTATTATTTTTCCAATGGTATCTGTGTATAATTTAAATGCACTTTTACAGAGAAAATGGCCTATAGTATGGTCATTGCTATACTATTTGAATATTCCGTTGGTGGGAATGGTTTCGGCATAAACACAAATATTTATTAGTATGTGTATTTTTCACGTTTGTACTCGGCAGACGGTCAATACAAATAATAGTAAGTGAAGAGTGATTCTTGTTATATTAATAATAATAATATAAAAATCTGGTTCCTTTATATTCAAAAATAATTTTTTTGCTAAAAGATAATGTTTTTAATTAATCATAGCAATTGAAAAGGAAAGTGTGGTTCCTATCTTTTATTATGTATGAAATGATCTTATTTGTTACTATGAAATATGTTAGTATGTGATATTTTCCTTTTTGTTTCTTTATCCAGTCTTGCTTGTTGATATATCTAAGACAATTGTGTTCTCATTGGTCAGAAGGTACTTTGCTCCCAAACTGAAGAGATTTCTTCCATGAAAATTTACAATAATGGGTGATGGCCTACTATAAAACTGTATACATTTTGCCATCATTGGGGAACTTTATTGATGGCAATAATTTTTATCCTCACCTACAAGTACCGGGTATATATCTTAATGATGGCAACTGCAGTCATTATATTCGATCTCTGTGGTCTCGAAGAAACAATTAGCAGCAGTGGATTTTTTTTACATGCACTTTCCACAGTTTTTGATATACCAGTGGGGTAAAAAAAACTCAAAAAAAAAAAAACAGTCTTCCGAAAGTTTGATCCTACAACCTAGGCAACACGGGGTTAGCCCACTAGTGACAGAGCTGAATCCAGCCCCTTCATAGAATATTTCATGCAAGGCTTTGTAATTACTTGGCAGTAATGTTGCTCAAATTACTATTATTAACAGTTTTATGGCGTCAAACATATCGTTAAGGACCACACAGATAATGAGGAAGCAAACCCACTTCATGGGCTATTCTTTTTGATTAGCAGCAAAGGATCTTTTATATGCACAATCCTAGACAGGGTAGTACATACCACAGCCTTTGATATACCAGTCATGGTGCACTGGCTGGAACGAGAAATAGCCCAATGGGCTCACCTATGGCAATCGATCCCAGACCGACCAAATTACTTTGAGAGTGAAGTACCTTTAAAACGGCACAGAAACAAATGAGTGTATTTCAAAGTTCATATTGTTGTCACTGCTATCCACTGTGTGGAATGAATGTTCACTTTACAGTAAAAAGAAGTAACAGGACCTCTTGAGTTGAACAAGTTACATATGCACTGTGTGTAAATAGTTCCTTTGTCATTAGTGCTGTCTGCAATAAATGTGTATTGTTTAAATCTTTGTTTTTGTTTCGAACGATGGCATTATTTTATATACAAGTTCTGTAAACATAGACGTACAGGCTTCCATTTTTGTAGGGAGGCGAAAGTTTGTTTTAACAACACCACTAGAGCACATTAATTTATTCATCATTGGCTGTTGGATGTCACATTTGGTAATTTTGACATAGTAAGAAAGGAAACCCGCTACATTTTTCCATTTTTATATGCTACATCCCACAGCCTTTGATGTATATCATGAGGGCGCACAAGCAAGGTTGAGAAATGGGGCCCACAGGTGGGGATCGATCCCAGACCAACCGCGCATCAAGTGAGTGCTTTACCCCTGGGCTACGTCCTGCTCCTGTTTTGTCTGAATTAAACGAAAATATCAGAATCTGGATAACATTTATTCATATTGGCATTTCTGCCAAGTGAATCACTACCCATTTTCACAACTAATATTGTGGATAGAATGATGAAAATACAGAGTCAAAAGGTCTCAGGTCAGCTTTTTTTATCTGAATATGTCTGTAATTTTGTGCCCACTTTTAGGATTTTGCCAGCACTTTACGACTGAAAGGTTCACATATTGGTTTAAATATAGGACTGCATTAAAATGCTTATCTAAGATACTGAATAAATGAACAAATGGTTACATCCATTTATCAAATCTCTTGCTTAAAGTTTGTAATGGAAAAGGTGAAGCCAAAACCCCAATCTACTAACATTTTATGTAGAAATCATTCAACACTTTGAGAAAACAAAAAACCACCAATGGAAACAAATATTTATCTTGATTTTCGTAACTTCTTGGTTTATGTACATTATACATATATACAGGAACAATATATGTATTATACAAAACAGATTAACAACCAGTGCCATTATGCATTATATAGTCATGTCATGAACGCTGACCAGCAGGTATCAATACAATAGTTAAAATAGTCTAAAGCAGCATAATGCTAAATTTGGCAAATTACCTTTGTAGTTCTATGAAAGAAGTACGGCAATGGCCAAAACAATACATCATTATAACCTATTGCTGTGATTTTATTCCACCACATTCTCAAAAATAAATTAGTTATGAATGAACACAGAAGACTTTTGGGTCCAGGGGCCTAATTCACAAATTTCTCTTAGGCTCTGTTAAGACAACAAAGCATAGTCTTTGCAAATTCTACTGTGCAATCGCAAAGTTGTGAGAGTTTAGTGAACTTGGCCCATGATGCCAAACTACTCGACGAGAACAGATCTGATCACTGTAAACATGATATGAACTTAAAAACATGTTCCGTAAAGAATATAAATATTCTCATTGTCTATCAAAGAAAGTATTGTCCAATGTTAAGTAAAGTTTGTATTAAATAATTTTATTTCTTCAGAAAACCAAACTTTGTCAACTTTCAATCAAAGCAGGATCTTTAACATTTGAAATCTGAAATGTAACCGTCTGCTAGAGGGTAAAACATTTTTTTTATTTTTTTTTAAGTTAACCTTTTGACAAAATTAATTACTCTATCATAACTGTATGATTTTCTGAAACACAAATCCTAAACTTAACCCATGTTGACTGGTTGCATTCAATTCCAAAGCGCCATACCAAAAAAAATAAAATTGTTCCCAAATGGAAACTTAACAAGTGTTTATCTAGGGTTTCTTGGGGGGGGGGGGGGGGAGATTTATTTACAAAATAAATTAAAACCGCTGATATCCATCAGGTTTTTGGAAGACTATTTCGTCATGATAATCTAAAGTATTACTTTTAAATAAAAGTAAAAAATGTCAGCATTTTAATAAACATGAACTAGACAAATGGAACCCGTCACATTGGAGGGTAGGAACCTGGAGCCCATTTCACTAAACATCATAAGTTACATTTTGCACGTAAACGTAAATCTACGATTCTTATTACTATTATAGTTCAACAAATATAGTTAGAAGAGCACATATTTCATATTCTTTTGTCTTTAAAATACTCCACCTTCCATAATGATGTACTTTTCTGCATGAAAATTATGTCAAACACGTGTAAACTATAACTGCTAGTAGCAGACGTAACTTATGATGTTTAGTGAAATAAGTCTCCAGACCCCCATTTTACTCCACCCTGTTAGATCCATCCCTGTCATAAATAATGTTCAGAAATAGACTTTATCAAACTATCAATTTATCAAGTTTCAGAACTATACTATCAAAGAGAAAATACTTTTAAATTTTCAATATATATTTTAAAACAAACTAATAAACATTATAAAAGTCCAAAATATCTATTATTTTGTGAAGACTGCTTCTGAAAATAATTATACTGAGTTTCAGAACTATCCAATCAAATCTCAAAACCTAGCAGAAGACATCTCTTAAGATTTTCGAGGTTAACTTTTTAATTAATATACTAGTATTTGTTTTAATTAATAAAATTTAGAAATTTCCCAATTAAGTCTCTATTAGTTTGTAAATTCTGCCCCTGAGAATCATTGTTATGAGTCTCGGAACTATCCAATAAAAACTCTACAAGAAAATAAGACTTTCAAAATTTCAACATTAAATTTCTATTTAAATTGTTAAATTCTAATTTTAAAAACCAGAATTATGGAATATCTTTTAATTTATGGATACTGCCCCAGAAAAATTTGTGAAGTGTCAGACAGATGGAGGACAAAATGATATTAGAAAAGCTCACCTCATGAACAATAGAGCTAAAAATAAGTAACTTTTTTCATCAAATTGAAAAGTGTATACACTTCTAACTTGGTCAACAAAAACATGGTAGGCTTAACTGCATATCTATACACCCAAACTACAGCTGGACAGGTAACAATACTATCGGCATTACTAATCTTAACTGTACATTTCTTGATTATTGCATTTACAATGTATTTCAAAACATTCACACTAAATGTTATATACTCAATCAACAAATCTTACTTCAAAATTAATTTTAACAGAACCGTATTCATTGTATTATACATTAATAACATGCATTAAACCTAATAAAATTAACCTACAAAGATAACTGTAGGTAACATAAGTGAATCATGAATGTCCAAAAGCCCTAGATATGTTTTGTATCTTCACATTAACCATTGATGGATTATGTCCGACAAACATATGCATCGTTCACATGTTTATGTTTAGCATCATGCATCTTACATGTAAGATTTTGTGCCAACATCAAACCAGTGCATTTTGAACACAACCATAACGAAAACATCCATTGTGGTGCAGCTGATTCTGTTAAAATCAAGTATGGTATTTCTGGCTTAAAAATACAATTTCTTGCTTAGAGTATTCATTTTTGTACATCCAGTTTGTTCTTAGTTGACCTACCATTAGGGCCTCCACGAGTCCAAAATATTGGAGTAGAGTACATGCATGGGCATCCGCAGAACAAAATGCGGAGGGGGGGGGGG
>JAECMU010093866.1:1843-33382 GCA_016106625.1 Dracogyra subfuscus | reverse complement strand
CCCCCCCCCCCCCCTTGCCCCTACCTGCGGACGCCCATGAGTACATGAAGGTCAACCTCAACCCGGACCAGAGTACCCAATATTTACACTAGATGACAATGAAACTAGTAACAAAGTAAAATTATACCATTATGCATCTTAATTCTAGTACTGAATATGGATGTCATTTATTGCATTGGACACATTCTCAAAGGCCTGTAATGTAACCGGCGGCAAGCATATGACGTAAACATTTAATTAAATAAGAATGCTCTTCCTTGCACTGTGCTTGAACCTTAATTGGATATAGGCACGTTAATATGTTATCCTATCATTTTCCTTGCATGGGTACTAGAGTCCATTTCTGGTAGACTCGGCCTATGTCCGAGTACTCGTGAAGATACCTACCATCAACAGAAACTCCAGACAGTGTACTGATGTAATAATTCAGCGTGTAAAATGCCATTTACAATCATACAATTTTTGACTGTACTGGATCTTTTGTTTTTCAAGTAGGTACCTTTTAGAAATGCTTCCTAGTGAATTTCAGGATGCTTTTAAATTTCAAAAACTTTGTTCTGTTAGGCAAGACAAATTTGTTGCTGATTATACACTCAGAAATAAATTTTATGCGACTAAATATGAAATATGCCTATTTCAAGCAACAAATTATGATCTGATATAAACAGGCATGACAATCTTCTGCGGATCCGCAGATTTAAAAGCCATTTAGGTAATTTCTTTGGCTGTGTACTGTCCGCTTTACAAAACAGTACACAAAGGTTTCAGCTGATTTCATCAAGTGTCAGTCATGAATCATGCCTGTACAAAATACCGTACAATGTTCAAAGAGGACAAAGTAAGTTTAATACTTCAAATCGGCAACAATCAAGGTATTTATCCAGCATTATTTAAGTATCTTACATCTTCGTTTCCATCACATTAGCCAGGTAATTAACTCAACATACAATGCAGTTTTGACAATATCTTTCGATAATAATCTGACAAAGATTTGATAGGAACATAATGAGATTAAAACTATTTAAGCTGGATAAAACATAAACTAAAACCAAATTCAAAGCAAAAACATTATTCATTATTCATTAAATATGCTAATTCTCAAATTACATTTGTTTGGCGACTTCATTATGAAATGTATTCACCCAATTCAATTCATATTTCGTAAACAACTTAACATCCCTACTGCAAACTTGAACAAGTGTTGTTTTCAAAATGTTTCAATGCATTTTGACATTTAGTACAGAAAGCTGTAAAAAGGCTTTAAAATTCCTGAGGCCAAAACTGTAATTAGGTAAAAAAAAATATGAACTAAGCCACAAAGGTGACAGAAGACAACAGACAGCTGTACTCATGTTTTCCTTTTTTAGACAAGCATACATAAGAGCATACATAGTATGCCACTTTACCACAAAACTCATGCCTCAGTAGATAAATAAATATACAGAAAATTTAAAAATTGATTTTAAATATACATTAATAAATAAGACTGAATTAAAAAAAAAAATTGTGACAGAACTACCTGTCATGTAAACCTACCTCAAAATCATTTCAAGACGAGCAATGCATTTCAAATGTTTCAGATTGTAAAACAATTCATGCATTTCAGACTATTGAATAAAATTTACTGTCGAAATAAATACTAACCCTGAACAAGCACTGATCACAAACTGAAGAGGATTATCACAGTTTGTACTTCGGTGAGCTAACCGCCTGCAGCAGCTCAGTTTCAATATTTAATAAGGCCTATATACAATTATATTAAACGTAAAGTAAGTCTGGAAGGACTGTTCTAACTTACTGACAGTAACAGCAGATCCAGGATAGTATAAATAGCGAATTGGCTGGAGGGGTGTAAATTTACAAATCTTTCAGAAAAATATATATTAAAAAAAACTATTGTAAAGTGCCGTTTGCAATTATCAATAATTTTACAAGCATATAAACTGTATTGCTTTTTATTAAAAAACAATATATATATATATTTAAAAAAGTCAATTTTGTAATGAATATCGTATCAAAGTTTATGCACTTTGTATGCTCATAAAAATGTTGATAATTGTAAAGTAGGTCATTGTAAAAAAAGAAGAAGATGTAGACCATTATCTAAGTTCATAACGAATAATTGTATTCTTCAGATCTGTAATATGCACAAGTTTATATTTTATTATATTAGGCAAACAATTGTACCTGGATTACCAGACTATGCTTATTTTGATGCTTGTGTCATAAACAGAATTAACTGAAATTTTGAAAGAAGTTCGTCTTCTGTTGACAAAGTTGTGCACATGAAAATTGGTTATTTAAAGCAGTTACAGTATTTACTTATAAATATAGGGCCGATACATGTTCTACAGTTGGTTTTGCATGTCCATTGCTTCACATATCTTCTAGGATACTCTTCTGTATACTGGCCTTGAAAGAGATACTGTTTGAAGTTGGCCTTTGTTTACATAGTAATGGCCATGAAAATCAGTCACTTAAAAGCCACATCATTTGCTAATAAGGCAGATATCATACAGGTTTTGTTTTGTTGTTTTTCAGTGCTTATCCACAGCATAAATACTGACAGCTGTTGAGTCATCCACTAGTGGACCATACATGGTCCAGCGTCTTATTCCCATTCTTCTGTGTTTTCTTTTTTCGCCTAACAGAAGAATTCACCTTCCACTTCATCATACACCTACAAGTTAAGAAAAGAAAAAGAAGAAATGTTTTATTTAATGATGCACTCAACACATTTTATTTACAGTTATATGGCATCAGACTTAAGCACCACACGCATATCAAAAGAGTAAACCTGCTGTAGTCATTTCATGGGCAGCTCTTTTTGATTAGCAGCAAGGGATCTTTTATATGCACCATCCCATAGACAGGATAGCACATACCACAGCCTTTGATGTACTAGTAGTGGTGCACTGGCTGGAGCGAGAAATAGCACAATGGGCCCACTGACGGGGATCAATCCCAAACCAACCGCGCATCAAGTGAGTGCTTTACCACTGGGCTACATCCCACGCTCATATTGGCTGAAATAAATGAGAAAGCTGCTATTTGTGTTTCTGTAATAGATAGAGAGTGCACTTACCTTGGTAAAAGTGTGATCATGTAGCTGGCTTGCTGTCCATCGTTTAGCGGGGTCGTGTTCAAAGCAGTGAGACAGAAACTCCTTCCCTTCTGAGCTTAGGCACTCAGGAATACACGGAGTTCCACCCATACCAACCTTGAACATTATCTGGTAGTTGTTTTCTGCATCGTGCCATGGTCTCTATGAAATGAAGGAAGGAAGTGGTTTATTTAACAATGCACTCAACGCATTTTGTTTACGGTTATATGGCGTCAGACATATGGTTAAGGACCACATAGATATTGAGAGAGAAAACCTGTTGTTGCCACTTCATGGTCTACTCTTTTCGATTAGCAGCAAGGATCTTTTATATGCACCATCCCACAGAAAGGGTAGTACATACCACAGCCTTTGATATACCAGACGTGGTGTACTGGCTGGAACGAGAAATAGCTCAATTGGCCCACTGACGAGAATCGATCCCAGACCGACAGCGCATCGAGCAGACGCTTTACCACTGGGCTATGTTCCGCCCCCTGTTTTATTTGGTTATTTTTGGTTATTGTGACATATAGTCTTAAGAGTGGAAACTCGCTATATTTTTCCATTAGTAGCAAGGGATCTTTTATATACACCATCCCTGACAGGATAGCACATATCCCAACCTTTGATATATCAGTCATGATACACTGGCTGAAACAAGAAATAGTCCAATGGGTCCACCTATAGGGATCGATCCTAGACTGACCACGCACCAAGCAAGCGCTTTACCACTGGGCTACATCCCACCCCTTCCAATGTATATGACCAATTGTTACTCACTTTTCCCGTTACCATCTCCACGACAACACATCCCAGACTCCAGATGTCAGCCGCTCGACCGTGCCCGTCTTTGTCGTTCTGGGTGATCACTTCGGGAGCCATGTAAGCTGCAATATTGTCAAACAAAACAAAACTACTGTCACATCTAGGAGAACAAAGATCAACAGCTTTCCCCATGTTTGTATTTAAAGGGACATTCCCGAGTTTGTTGCATTGTAAGATATTTCCCACTAATAAAATGTTTCTACAATTAAACTTGCATATTAAATATATTTTCTTGTTTAGAATATCAGTGTCTGTATATTTAATGTGTTTCTGGTCGTCTTAATATTTGTAAGAAGCCCAAACTGGATTTCGTCTTTAAATAATTTCGTACATATGAAAAAAAAATATTTTAGGAAATAAATTGAAAATTAACTTAGTACAAATATTAAAACGATCAGAAACACGTTTAATATACAGCTACTAATATTCTAAACAAGAAAATATATATAATATGTAAGTTTAATCGTAGAAATATTTTATCGGTCGATAACATCTTAAAATAGTGCAGCAAACTCAGGAATGTCCCTTTAAACAAAATTCACCTGATTAACCTTTTTTAAAAAAGAAATTTCAGAGGGTGTGATATATTATTTGTTTGAACTCGGAAACCAATTTTATTACCATGGCAACCATATAATTATGAAAGTGCAGTTATAATTTTACTTTATGTTCTAATTTTATGAATACGTTCAGGGACTCTGTCTAAACCAGATTGAAGGTGTACAGATGAAATGTTCTGGTATATACAGAGTTCAATTAGACAGATTTAATTCAAGCTATTGTCACTGGACAGTTCTTTCAGGCCATGCCGATAACACAGAAATATGGAGTACACATATACAGTGTCCACTGTATACAGTCTTTATTTTAAGTTTATTTTTCTTCATCTATGATTACTGTTTAAAAAACAACCTCTGTATTATTCAGCTGAAATCGAAGAACTGCAACATATAGGAATTATAGAGAAAAAGAAAAAAAATCATCATTAATGCCAGTGTTAGAAGAATCTTTTTACCCATAGTTCCAGCCAGGTTGTTGATCTCGCCCAACATCGTGGTGTGATATTTCAGTTTGACTGAGCAACCAAAATCACCAAGCTTCACCTTCCCATCTGATGTAATAAAGATATTGGCACCTAAAACAAACAAAACATGAATAGAAAAAAACAAAATCACCAAGCTTCCCATCTGATGTAATGAAGATATTGGCACCTTGAACAAACAAAACATGAATAGAAAATAACAAAAATAAAGAAATGTTTTATTTAACAATGCACATGGTTAAAGACAACACAGATATTGAGAAAGGAAACCCATTGTCACCACCTCATGGACTACTCTTTTTGATTAGCAACAAGGGATCTTTTATATGCACCATCCCACAGACAGGGTAGTACATACCACAGCCTTTGATATACCAGATGTAGTGCACTGGCTAGAATGAGAAATAGCTCAATGGGCCCACCGACGTGGATCGATCCCACACCGACCGTGTATCAAGCAAGCGTCTTACCACTGGGTTATGTCCAGTCCCAGAAAATAACAAATACCGTAACAACTATCATTAGAATGACTAAATACATATTTAATAATACATTAGTAAAAAATATATTTGAACCTGAAGTTGCTTACTCATTATCATGCAACATAAACCACCATCAGGGGCCGTCCATAATTTACAACATTTTCATGAGCGTACAAACAGTATGCAGGAGGAGGGGGTTAAGGGGTCGGCATACATTTGAAAATGAAAAATGTCTATCAACAATTTTCATTTGGGAATGTACACTTTTGGGGGGGGGGGGGGTTGGGGGCGGTGGGGTCAAAAGTGTACACTTGTGAAAATGTTGAAAATTATGGACAGGTCCTTACCACTATTACTAAAAAACACTTTCTGATGTGTGTTGGAAGGAAGGAAATATTGTATTTAATGACGCACTCAACACATTTTATTTATGGCTATATGGCATCAGAACCACTTATATATTGAGAGAAAAAATATGCTGTCGCAACTGCATGGGCTATTCTTTTTTATTAGCAGCAAGATATCTTTTATATGCACTATCCCACAGACAGGATAGTACATACCACGGCCTTTGTTACACCAGTTGTGGAGCACTGGCTGGATGATGTGTTTTGATAATCACAAGGCACGCATCTCAAAGTGTTCACAATAAAATATGAAATCCCAAGGCCGGTTTTCATCAGCATTATACATGGCTGTTGTGACATATGAAACGCACACAGTAATGAGGTCAGCTTACAAATAAAAAGAAAATGTGTTCATCATAATGAGATAAAATCTGTCAGCACAGAAGAAACTAGGACAAACAGCAATACCTTTAATATCTCTGTGTATAATACTGTTCTCGTGTAAATGTTGCACTGCTATGAGAATCTCCTTGGTGTATCGTCGGCTCACACTCTCAGGCAAGCCGATCTTAGCTGCCTCCTCTATCGTGCCTCGATCACAGTACTCCATAAAGATCAGCATCTCGTCTTTGTGTACTTCAACGCCGTAATACTTGACAAGGTTTGGGTGCTGAATTCCTTCAAAGTTCTTTATCTCGTCAGCAATTTCTCTGAAAGCCTGCTGGTCATTTGGTTGAATTTTCATCTGAATAACAAGAATTCCATGTAAGTAAATGTCTTGCCTACCGTAAATGTGGGGCGGGACGTAGCCCAGTGGTAAAGCACCCGCTCGATGCACGGTCGGTCTGGGATCAATCCTTATTGGTGGGCCTACTGCTGGGGATCGATCCAAGACCTGACTGTGCATCAAGTGAGCACTTTACCACTGGGCTATATCCCAACCCAATCAACTGAATGGATCCACTGCTAAGTAAAGACGAGACAAAAGTGATATTGGACACCAAATTACACCAGCCTTTGCAGTCTTTTAAACTAAGGATTACTGCAAATGTTTCATCAAGGAACAAAAAAACTGGAATATTTTTCAGGTAGCAACAAAATCAAGAATTCTGGGGAAATCTGGATGAATCTGATCTCTGAACGTTATTCTATGTAAAATTAGTTATAAAGTAACTGTAGTTATACTTTAAAAATAAAAGTTAATTGTATTTATTTAAAGAAAACAAATGTTTTCTTACCAACAGTTCTGCACATCAGTGGTTATTAGGTGCTAGCATGCAAACAAGTTTCCAGAGAATAAAAGAATCACTGTTTCCGCCATGTAGTGTGTGCTTTCATAATGTCACAATAATGCAAACTAGTAGGCCGAATTTACAAAGCGTGTTTTTCTTAAACGCAGGTGTTTAAGCATAGTAAATGTATGTAGTTACATGCGTGCAAGTCTAAAACAGGCTTCGTAAATTCAGCCCGTAATGTTTAATCCCATGATATTAGATGGCATGTTTACTATTTCCTTCATGTTATGACAATCGTTTATGGGGTTTTTTAATAAAAGAAAGTTAACTTTCAACATGTGCTAAATATCAAATATATCCGCTATATAAAAATGCATGTACAAACCTCTTTCATTGCCATGAGTTCTCCAGTTTCAACATTTACAGCCGTGTACACTTTGCCAAATTGTCCCTCACCTACAATTAAAAAAAAAACTATTTTATAATCTAATGGTACAAAAGGACTTGATAAAACTAATGAGTTTAGGTGATCCTTACTTCTTTCTGAATTGTGAAAAAAACGTCTTACATACGAACTGCAAGCAGATGACAAGAAACAGGGATGAGAATGACAATGACAATGACAATTTGTATTTTCAGCTGAATTTAGCTGGGTTCCAGGGGGCCACAGGTCCGGGGGTTATGGAAATTTGCAGATTCGTGGAAAATTCCCATCCCTGAAGAAATCGGATGTTTATTGCAAAATCCATGCAAAAGAAACACAAACCTGAGGGTCACTGATAATGCATATTTTGAATAAACTGAAATTGTTTCGAGGTATATTGCTCACTGTGATCTAAATTAAAAGGCATCTGTGCTAACATTGTTGTAATTTAAATGCAAACACATGTCCTTGAATGAATATTTTTTAATCCGTTATTTCACATCCTTTATCCACTTACAGTGTCAACCACAAAACTTATTTTTAAAAACCCAACCCTTTTTACCAACTGACATACTGAAAGAGTTGTTATAACCAGCCATATTGTTTTCAGATTAATATTAACTGAATTTACACCGATATGAAAACGATTCTCACCAATTTTAATACCACGTTGCCATCTGAAGTTGACACGTCTTACACTGATGTGATGATCAATCTCGTGCCCCCGTTCAGTAAACCGGCCAATTATGTGCTTCTCTCGCAACTTGGTGTTCCTATGTTGCTCCAGACGATCTATCGCTCTCTGAATGCGATCATTGCGTGACATATTTGATGTGTCACCAGAAAATGCTGATAAAAGAGACAGAATGTTTATTAATTATTCAAGAAATAAATAAAATTCTGATAAATATTTTCCACTTGAGTGGTATTTAAGAAACTTGTAACCACCTACTATGCACCCCTACTACCGGCGGTCGTTAGTTGGTACCGTGGGTCAGACATCTTTATTGGCGGCAGAGGACGAGGATGCCAGGTGGGTGCACGGAAACACAGAGACTGCACCCGTGGAGGAAGATGAGACGGGTAGGCGATGGTGTGGACAGCTCAGAAAAACAGAGTCAGAGGAAACTGACTGAAATCGTGGGAGAAATTGGAAAGGTTTTTTTATATATTAAGTTAAGAGAATGATAGGCAGAGGATGATACATGAGAAAGATGAATGAATGTGTGAGCCACTTTGACGGGATTTGAACCACTGTCGTCAGCTTGATTGTCCAGCAGCTTATCCACTTGACCACAAAGCTCACTTAAGAAACTATTGTTGGATGTTTGAGGCTATATTTCAAACTGGAAATAGTGCACATTGCATAATATCAGTCAGTTATTAAAAAAAAACCCAGTTTACATTTTGTTTAATGTTTGATATACTAACCTCGATAAAGTCATTCAAATTGGTTCAGGATAATTATAAAAAGGCTTGATTATATATGCAGAAGTCCCTATGTATATTGGCACGACTATAAAAATACATATATGCACAAATTTCATCAGTAAATATAATGAATTTTTTAAAATTATATTGGTTCAGGATACTTATAAAAAGGGTTCTTGACTGTGTATGCAGAAGTCCCTATATATACATGTAGTTACATAACTATACACATATACATCTTTAACTGTGCATTTATAGCATTGTACTAAACACAAATTACTAGTCAAGAGATGAAAATTGCTATAGGTTAAAACAAGATTTAAAAAAAACTTTGCATGATCTTGGAAAATACAAGAACATGGACAATTTTCAGGTTATGATAAAATCTGGAATTCTGGATAACACCCAGAAGATTTTTCTTATCCATGTACATCACTACTCACTTTTGGGGTTGTGGTAAAATTTGAAATTCCGGACAACACACAGAAGATTTTTTCTTATCCCTGTACACTACTACTACTCACAGGTATCAGCCGAGTTGGGTGTTCCTGGCGTGGAAGGTGTGGACAGGCCTGAGGTGACCGGCGGAGGCTCACTGCTGGCCGACCGACTGGAGAAAGACCGGGTCATCCGGGATTGCTCGGGCCAAGACACGAGCCGCTGCATGTTGTGCCGGCTGTTGTGAGTCAGATCCACCATGCTGCTCCCTTTGAAGAGGTGAACTCCAGCTGTTAAACAAAAACAGAGCACAGGGTCAGAGTCAGGAATATTAGTGAACAACGTTTGTTTTGTTTAACACCACCACTAGAGCATATTGGTTTAATATATAGTCATTTTGACACGGTCACAGAGGAAACCTGCTACATTTGTCCATTATTTTGTTTATTTGTTTGTTTAACGACGCACTCAACACATTATAAATACGGTTATATTGGCGTCGGACATATGGTTATGTCGAGAAAAAAGCCCAGTGGTTAGCTGACGGGGATCGATCCTAGACCGACCGCGCATCAGGCAGGCACTGTACCACTGGGCCATGCTGCCCGCTCATTTGTCCATTAGTACCAAGAGATCTTTTATATGCACCATCTCACAGACAGGATAGCACATACCACAGCCTTTGATATACCAGTCATGGTGCACTGGCTGGAACAAGAAATAGCCCAATGGGCCCACTGACGGGGATCGATCATAGACAGACCGCATATCAAACATGCGCTTTACCACTGGGCTACGACCTGCTCTGGAGTGTCAGTCAAAGGAAAGAAATATTTGTAAATGATGGTCATTTTGACACTTGGTTTAGGTTTAGAGTGAGCACAGAACCCACTAATGCGGCATAGAATAAATCTACCAAACAGTAGCAAGTAACATTATTATATGTACTTGTTATGGTTAATTGGTATCTATCATTGTCGTTTTGAAACTTGGTTTAGAGTGAGAATGGAACCCACTACTACCATACAGACTACTCTATCAAACAGTAGTAAGGAATTGTAATCATATGCTTTTTTTTAAAACTAAAGTGGTGGGAATTAGCTCAGTCGGTTGAGTGCTCGCCTCAGGTGCTTGCATTGCAGGATCAAACCACTTCAGTGGATCTATTAAATAGATTCGGGTTTTTATCATTCCAACTAGTGCACCACAACAGATCAAAGGTCATGATATGTGCTTTCCTATTTGTGCATATAAAAAATATCTTGCATTACGAAAAATGTAGCGTGTCTTCCCTATTGACTGTGAATCAGAATTATCAAATGTCTGACATCTAATAGCCGATGATTAATTAATCAATGTGCTCTGGCAGCCCTCGAAATTCGCGACGGCAATCGGCAATGCCGTCGCAAAAGCTATCGCAAAATTGATTTGCGACAGCATTTCACTGCCATCGCAAATCTGAGAGTGGGAAAAGTGTAAGCATTTTTCTCTCAACTCTGTCGAATTACAAATTCCAGGAAAAAAGCATTTATGATTGAGTGTGACCCAATGTTTTCATTTTAATATAAATCGGATTATTCCAGTATAGAAGCTTACGAAAGTAAACTTGAGATGTCATGTTTTAGCATATTATTACTGCAGTGGATAATATATGAATAATTTTGACAGCATTAATCTTATCTTTAAAATTGCCGCCGTAGTGCCGTTGCTAAATTTATTTGCGACGGCACTTAACTGCCATAGCAAACTTGTCCGAATTTCAAGGGCTGCTCTAGTGATGTCATTAAACAAAATAAACTTTTCCCCCCCTCATAGAAAATAACCTGTTCAGAAAGTCAAGCAAATGTGAATAGTTTAAATGGTATCATTGTCTTCTATCACTTAACATTTATCGGACAGTATTCCCTACCTGAACATGCCTCTGGTTTCATGGTCCACTTGTGGCCCAATGGTTGGCACACGGAAAAACATAGAGAATCATTGAGGGCAATTAATACTATGATATTTCACGGCTCATACAAGCACTTTACAAATGAGCTATATACCTGACAGGGCTAGCTCTGGGTGAGCAAAACAATTTGCCAAGTTATCTATTAAACTTCAAAAATTGCAGAAATAGTCGGTTATTTTCTAAAAAGTGTCAGTTATTACATGAAATTATATTGCCAAACTAAAATAAAATTGGCCAACTGCTTTCAAAATTTGCAAATTTGGCGATTTTGTTTTAATTTGTTTTTTTGGTTTGTTTAACGACACACTCAACACATTAGTATTACGGTTATATCGGCGTTGGACATATGATTATGTCGAGAAAAAATCCCAGTGGTTTGCTGACGGGGATCGATCCTAGACTGACCGCGCATCAGGCGGGCACTGTACCACTGGGCTATCTGCCAGACTAAATTTGGCGAGTGACAGAGTTAGCCCTGCCCGACTCTCCCTTTAATGTCCATGAAACAGAATTTACAGTCATACATTATTAAACTATAATCACAATAACTGTATCACCCACATTTCCCCATCCAAATCTGTGTATGTATGTTTGTTTTACTTAACAACACCACTAGAGCACACTGATTAATTAATCATCGACTATTTGATGTAAAAACATTTGGTAATTCTGACTCGTAGTCATCAGAGGAAACCCACAACATTTTTTCTAATGCAGCAAGGGAACTTTTATATGCACCTTCCCACAGAGAGAATAGCACACATCATGGCCTTTGATATACCAGTCGTGGTGCACTGGTTAATGCTGTGTATGCGATAATGAATAAAAACTCTTTTTAAATCTGTGTATGTGACAATGAATAAGAAGAGCTGAACAAAAAGGATATGTTGGTGTAAACAAATGGGGGCTAGATGGAATGGGATGGTAAATCAAACTGAACACCAAGTAAAGTGAGTTAATGACAAATGGATCTAGTGTAAGAAATAAGAAATATTTACCATGTGTGGGACTACTTGCAGCACTCCTGTCCACGGTACCAATCACATGAGTCAAACAGTCGTTGATACTTTGTTTTAAATCCTACACAAAAGAAAGGGAAGAAATGAATATGAAAAACATAACAATGAAGTAATGGTAGTTAATTTAGAAGGTTGTCAAATTTTAATGAAATGAAGATAAATGTATGGATTTCATTCATGTCATTTCAACTTACTTTTGTGCTTATATTCAATTACGGTTCAAGCACACTGTCCTGGTCACACACCTCAGCTATTTGGGCTGTCTGTCCAGGACAGTGGGTTAGTTGTTAGTTAGTTCGTGGTTACTGTGAGAGAAAAAGGATGTAGTGGCCCTACACCTACCCACTGAGCCTTTAAGAACTCGCTCTGGGTTGGAGCCGGTACCTGGCTGCGAACCCTGTACCTACCAGGCTGTAGTACGATGGCTTAAAAATGTATGCAAAGTTATTTCCATAATTTATTTTCTTTTTCACTCTTTATTTTCAGTAAAAATCAGTAATATTTGACAAAAATGTACTATTTATTTGAAACCAAATGGGAATCAATTTCCGTAACAATTCGTGCTTATATACAATTAAGGTTCAAGCACGCTGTCCTGGACACAAATCTCAGCTATCTGGGCTGTCTGTCCAAGACAGTGGGTTACTTGTTAGTGGTTAGTATGAGTGAAAAAGAGTGTAGTGGTCTTACACCTACCCAATGAGTTTTTAAAGCTTGCTCTGGGTGAGAGCCGGTACCGGGCAGCAAACCATGTACCCACCAGCCGTATTTCTGACACCACCGAGACCAGTTATAGTAGTAGTAATAAATCATACAAGAAAAATGATTTCTTTACAATTTGGTATAAAAACTAAAAGTGACATTAATTCTTTGTGTTATTTAATTAAATGGCAAGCAAATTACTTGAAACTCCTCTTCTGTAAGTAAAGCTAGAATTCTTGGTTCACATGCTACAGTCAGGAAGTCAAATCCTTGGTTGGCCCATCTAAAATAAAATACACATATTTCAGAATGATCTAATAATAATTCAGTTGAATTATAGACCCATTTTGTGGCATAAAATATACACATATTTTACAATTGTTTAACAATAAGTAATTTAAATTACACTCATGTTGTAGCACAGGAATTTATGAGTCTAACAAGCGTAATCAAAATCAAGGGCTTTTCAAGTACTACTTAAAGTACCTAATTTATGACTTTCAAGGATACAGTAAATGTTTTCAAGCAATACAATATATAAATGGTGAATTATAAATAACCTACTTAATTACTTGTACCAGTTTTACTCCTATCCTGGACAGAGAAACTGACAGAGGTCAGTTACTTTGCCAAGGATAGGCATGCGTTACAACAGCTTGTTCTGAATGTGCACGTTAAACAATCAGTTCAGTCTTGTACTAGAATTCAGAGTTCAGTCTGAGAGTATCCGCGCTACGATAGTTTTGCATCTAACACTAAACCAAGTGCAATAATGGCAAGAACTAGTCAAACTCATTTATCAACGTGTCACAAAAACCTATTTAAGAATTAACTGACCGCTCCACACACATACCTTTGTTTGACACCCAGTAGCCAATGTTTATTTTTGTGATAGGGTGTTGTTAAATATTTATTCATTCATTCATTTTTTGACCGACAGTTCCTCTGGATACCATTTTCAAACACTTTGAGCGCTTTTGTAGTTAAGTTTTCTTTATCTGCTATTTAAAATGCATTCTAAGATTACTGCTAAAGCAATAAATGTTCCCCATCAAACCCCAAAACACATTTTCTTAAGGCCATAAGTCCGTGAAAATTGGGTAAATCACCATGGAAATTAAACATGATATGTGACTGTACATTATAAAGCTATATATAAATTCCATCTCAATATCTTTGGGCAATGCAACAAAACTAAAAAAGTCCAGGAAAACATATTTTTTGTATCTCCCGAGTTCAAGCACCATCTCTCTGTCAACAATGGGTATACTGCCATATTCAAAAATGATCTGTAACAGTACCCAATAAAGCTATACATAAAATATCACTGTAATATCTCAAAGCACTGTGAAAAAACATCATGAAAACTATATGTGGTGTGGACAGACAGACAGAGATGAAACCAGTTTTCACTTTTCATAAATGTGTCCGTTAGTTTTTAAGACATCAAGCATTTAACAGTGTTTTGAAACAGTAAAAACTCAAACATCTTGACATGTATATGAAATACAAACCATTCTTTTACATAGAAAAACACTTGTCTCAAATACAGGTACATAAAATATATATACATGTATGTTAAGAATGTCAAGCTTTCATGGTCGTAATAATTGTTTACATTTCCAGTAAATGTACCTTACCTTAGACATTGTAAAAACAGTATGGGGAAATGTTTACGAAATACAAGACATCCTTTTACAAGGAAAAAACATGCCTAAAATACCAGTATATAATATGGAGAAAACTTGGGAGTGTTTACTCTTTCATAGATACATTACCTGTCCTCAACAAGTGCACCCCCCCCCCCACCCCCCATATAAGTCAGACCTTGCTTTTTTATTTTGGAAAGTGATTTTTCACTCGCCTTAGCATATTGAGGTGTGCAATTTTTCACTCGCCTATAATTTACAAAAACCAAGGACTGATAAGTGCTCGGGGTGAACATCCCAACAGTCAATGGGATGAACTAAACTTCTTCACTGTACGCTCCCTGTAGTTCCGGTCATGTAACTTCAGCTTCCTTCTTTTTCCATGAGCGCATCAATGGAGAACAGATAGTGGGGAGGCTCGGGCATGCACTTGTTGAGGACAGGTAATGTGAATGAAATGTATGTATTAAGAATGTAATATCCACTAACATAAGCTATCAGGATGGTAATATTGTCAATAACTCTTACGGATGTACCTTGGACGTATTCCTCTTCCCGTCTCACATTTCTCATGAATAAACTTCATCCAGTCCTTGGCAAAATTAACGAGTCCTCGGCCCAACTTTTGCCGCTGTTCTCCAGAAACCAGTCTCAGCACTTCTTTGTAATACTGCAACAACAAACAAAATTAATATACAGTCGTGGTAGTACTGAAAACAAATTAAAAATAGTAACCTTACTCTGGTGTAATAGATCATGCTTATCGCATGACCTCGACTTAAAATTTCATTTTGTATCTATTTCTGAGTTTATATCCAATAAACTTTGTTTTTAAAGTTTGCTTTCGTTTAACAACACCACTATCGGCTATTAGATGTTAAAACATTCGGTAAGTTGGACATATAATCTTAGAGAGGAAACCTGCCAGTTTTCCATTAGAAGCAAAGGATCTTTTATATGCACCATTCCATAGATAGGATAGCATATGATAGCCTTTGATATATTAGTCATGATGCACTGGCTGGAATGAGATATAGCCCAATGTATCGACCTACGAAGATCGATCCTAGACCGACTGTCCATCAAGCGGACACTTTACCACTGGTCTTATATCCAATAAAGGCTAAAGAATATTACCCTGTGCACACAATTCAGTCATTTTGAATTGTATCCTAGCCTAAAGTATTTGTTAGTTGTAAGAATGACATCAGTGTAATTAGTTTATTAGAATCCAGATTTGGACAAAAACACAAAAGATTCCAAAAACCTTTAGAAATCTCAAAATATCAATGATACACTCTTAAAAGCCAGTTCACATGATTTTTTATAGTATTATTCATTCTGAACTATGTGAATAGTAAAGTGTATTGCAATACCAGCTGGTACCTCAAATCCAAAGTTGTAGCACTGCAGCATGGTCTCACGATACAGTTTGAGGAGATGGTTACGTTCCACGTCCTCCAGCTGGGAAATCTCTTCAAAGTTCAACTTCTCATCCACCTGTTTGATTGCCTTGGCAACCTTGTCTCGCAGATCAATAGCATTTGTCTGAAATAGACAGAATGGTCAAATAATTTACATATTTAACTAAACATCCCACTTATACTTCTTAACGTGGAATAAAATAAATTTAAAATTAAACATAGCAAAGAAATTCATAACGAGCAACCACAATAAAATTAACAATCAATATATATACATATACTCCCCCATACACACACACACACATACACAGATATATTAAATATGAATAAACTAAAATCCACCATCATGGCAACATAATAAAAGTAGATGACATGCCAACTAACATTTACTTTTTACAAAGGTGGAAAAAGTATGTAGACAAGTTGATAGCAATTTGGCTGGCAGAAAATAAAATGGCTGTGAATTCCATATCAACATATGGAAAATCAAACATATTATGTATTTTACATTCTGAGGTGTTGTTAAACATTAATTAATTCATCTTGAAAAGCTCTAAGTAGAATTGTTTTTTAATATTTTGAAACGTTCAACAATACAAACTTAGTTATAGGTGAGTGTAATCAGTAAAGTTGTGTCACCTTGAGTTCCTGTAAAGCTTCAGCTATAGACTGATGACAAGATGTTTGTTCGTTTATCAGATTCACTGTGTCACCCATCATCTGAGTGAAATCTTTACGCTGAATAGCGAGACGCGATGAGTGGATCACAACCAGCAACAGAGCGTCAACCTACAACAAAACGGTAACAAACATCAAATAACTTCTTTTAAAACTGAGTTATCAAAGAGGGTGTTTTTTTAGACCAGGGATAATACAGGACAATTTAATTATAAAACAAAATGGGCTTCTAGAATAACAAAGGTTTACCACGACAATATATTCTAAATGAGTGGCAATTACAGATATGGGGATCTATAATGTTGACAATTTATTAATCCTATGATAAAAATTACAGATTATTAATAATATTCATTGTAAACTGATAGCGTGTGTGTCCTGTATTGCGAGTGGTTAATTGTAAACTGACTGCGAGTGTGTTCTGTGTTGTGCTTGGTTAAATACATTCTTTGTTCCGGGGTCAAATAGACAATAGCTAATGACGTCATTAGAAAATGACATCATTAGCAATTGGAACAGGCAAAGTTGATGATTCAAGGGTCTACAGTTAGACTGAAGCCAGGTATGTTTTTCAAGAAATACCAAATATAGTCCCATTGAAAAACTATTCAGTTTACAATGGACATAACCATGTGGAGTTTTTAGATTTGTGGGTGTTACTGTCTATTTGATGCCTGCAAATGTCGTATTTTTAACCTTAGGCTGATGTAGTGGGTCAAAAATTACATTTGCATAATTAAATAAACAATAACACCCACCAACTTAAAAACTCCATATGGTTATCTCCTGAATGCACATTTACACAACATTAAATACAAAATTAAATGCTAAATACCAGCATATAACAAGAATGGATTGAGTAACAAAACACTATTAAGTTAACAATTTTTTTGCTGTGTAGACACAAAACCTGAGTGTCCTTAATAGTTTTAGCATTATTAAAAATATTATCCACCAAGGATAATAAACAAGTTACCAGTTATTATCAAATCTATGTCCCAAGTGAAATAATGTTTTACTTGTCACAAGCTTTAGCAACTAGTAAATGAAAAATAGAATTTACTACAAGTTATTAAATTGGACACAAAAATGTTTTTATTTTTTATTTCCAAAACACTTTTACTTTTTTTTTCTTACGTCAAACAAAACTGATTTATTTTTACAAAAAATGTTTTTTGTAACAGAATGGGATGGACAATCATTTATTTAAAAGCCTTTTATTTTGATACACATAAATGTAGGCCTACATGTATATGGAAACAATGTAAAGCACTTAACACACTGTTTATTTTAATCACGTTCACAGATAATTATAAAAAACCCAACGTTTATTGTTTAAAAAATCTATAATGAATTGCATTAAAATAACATTTTATTACAAATTTAAAAACGAAACTAGAGAGCCGTAAACTTTTAAAACTATGTGAGGTCATTTTTGTTTGCCAGATTGTGACATCATCTTTAGTACCAAAAAGGTCACTGGTTTGTAAGCGGAAAATCGCCCAACAGTATTTCACGTTATACCAATGAAGAATATTTCTCAATGAAAAAATGTACAAAATATGTTCCCCATTATGAGTGATTGCTGTGGTAATAATTAAAGAGAAGCTTCCTAGTTTTACAATAATTGACACTCACCTGAATATGAGACAGAGCGATGGCCGTCTCTGCGGTGAGTTCCACCTGCACCTTGTGACCCAGCCAGGCAGGACACTCGCGACAGTGGTCGATACCTGCATCACAGCGCATCATCAACAAGTAGCCGTCCTCAGTCGGCGGGGGGTTATCATCCTCGGCCTGGTGAAGAGCAGGGTGGCTTGTCTCCTCGCGTCCGCACGTGACATTGAGCAGCTGTAGAATGAGACGCTTGTTGGAGATGATTCGATTCGGTATGAACAGCAGGTAGCCAGCACTCAGAGGTGCATACAGCTGAAGAATGAAAAGACAAAGACATTAAATTAATTATAAAAAAGATACATAAAATGAACATTAGTGTGCAAGTTCGATGAATGTAAGTTTCTAAAAATAATAATAATAATTGTTTCTAAAGAGGACATATCTTACACAGAATATTCAGATATATTACATATCAAAAAGCATTCCCATTCTTTCACTGGTCTTGTGAATTCATTTCTATATTAGTCAAAATTTTTACACCATACATTATACACTATACATGTACTTTCTCACAGATCAAATACTGTACATTGTATTCCCCAATTCCTATTTCCTGTTGTTTTGCACATGACACACACCGGAAGTGATTTATTAACAGGAAACAAAAGACAACTTAGCTTCCTGTGTCTTTAAAATGTGATTTTTCACTGTGAAATGGTTTGAAATTCTGAGTTTTGGTTTTCGGCAACAATAGCATAATTATATTGAAATATGAATCGTAGTTCGTTTTTCAAACACAATTCTGGTCAGAAAGCCACTGTTATTGGGAATAATGGACAGCTGGCCATAAATGCCTTGAAATAAACACAACCTTTTCGAAAAATTTTGCCTAATTTTAATCGACAATAACAGATTTAAAATAATAGAAAAATTAGAAAAATACACGAAAATGATACTTACCACTTCAGATATGCACTTCATGTTATGTATTTATAAAATACTTAAATGAATATATGTCAGTAAAAGTTATAAACTTGTGTGCACTCAACATGGTTTTTGTCAAACATTAATCCAGCAGTCTAAAGGTTAAACATCGGCTATTGGACCATTTAAACAGAGCATCACTACTAACCCGGACATGTCCTGCTTCTTGAAGCTTACTAAGCAGTTCGGCAGTTGTCACAGATATATTAAAGTCAGCAGCTATCTCCAAGTCCTGGGGATGAAAAAACAAAAGCATTAATAATATATAGGGAATAACTGGTTACTGTCTTAAGATATCAGCTTTATCCTTCGAAGGTTAGAATGGCGAATGCTGCGAGGCTCTGCCGAATTGCATTCGCCATTCGACCTGAGCTGGATAAAGCTGATATCTTAAGACAGTAACCAGTTATTTCTTTTATCCAGCAATTCTACAGGAATATTTCGAAAATCATTATTTATTCCAGTTTTGCGTACGCAAAGCAAGTATTGTTAACATAACAAGGCTTGTGCTATATGACGTCATACAAGATTACTTCTTTTTTTCTTTTTTTTTTGTAATGACGCACTCAATACATTAGTATTACGGTTATATCGGCGTCGGACGTATGGTTATGTCGAGAAAAAAACCCAGTGGTTAGCTGACGGGGATCGATTCTAGACCTACAAGATTACATGACGTCATTATCTGTAAGACACTAGCTACATTCTGTCACATTAAAAAGTGTTTCTAAAGTCTAATTCATAAATAAATATACAAGTTTTGTATTGTTATCGCAAAACAAAACGTTTTTGGTATTTACTGTACTTCAAAAAATGATTTAACGAGTATAATTATTGTAAATCTACTCTGAAATACTCAAGTCGAGTTGGGCTTATGTCACGTGACCTATATTTTTGTTCAGATACCGAAAATATAGAGATTTATCTAGTCATCATATACAGTGATTGTTGGATATATATATATATATATGTTAATCTGATGCAAACAAAAACACATAAATTGTACAAGTTCTCATTATTCCTTAGTACATGCATATATTTTTATTAGTTTCTTCAATGAAATATAAATTTATGCACATCTGGTATGTTTTTATGATGCTAACAATTGTAGAAGTCCATAACAGTCATATGTTAGAACTATAGAACTATTTTATAGCTTGAAAACAATAGTCCCAACTATTTTGACATCTGCTCTATATTTTGTGCTAGTGGATATAAAAGTATATTACATACTATGGGTCAACAATAATGGGGTGACTTTATTTTATATTGTCACAATCGGTCCACTGCTATTGTGTTTTACTCATGTATCATAAAAGTTTAGACCCTAAATTTAACAAAACTTTCATGGTCCGATTATTGGGGTTTTGTGATCTCTAGTGTATTGCGATTCACTGAACCAGCATATTATGATAGGTTGTGAATACCATATGACACGGACAACATCCTGACAACACATTTGGACTGATCTAGAATGACGTCTTTGAGACACCCGATGCTTTGTTTACAATCTTTATGTTGTCAAAGACAACAACATCAAAGTATTTAAACAAATCAGTTACTCATTAACAATTCATTCTTATTTGATAATTTTAAATCATGATATTCAATAAGCTTGATAATTGAGGGATGCATAGATACCAAACACTCGCCTACCAACAATGTCTCTCATTCATATTTAGTCCAACTATCTAGTCAGCACATCCAAAGTACCCTGTCTGATTTTCCATCTCAAATTCACCGATTCGGCATACAACAACAAATGATCCAAGTCAACTGACTAGGAATTTCCAATCAGCACAGGCAGAAGTTCTGTTGATATTTTTAGACTTTCAAGAATGAGCTAATTATGTGCTGGTACTCTTGGTAAAAAAGCACACAAAATGTTCAATACCTTTCTAAGCATCTTGGCAAAACCTAGAGCCTTGGAAGCCCTTTCCCTGGCCTCATGAAACAGGTTCTTGAAGTTACGACACGTCACTTGAATGGAATGCCTAAAAATAACAGTAAATGGAATGCCTATAAATAACAGTAAACAGACAGTTGGTCAAATGACTAAACCAGCTGTTTTTATAATAAAACGAAAATTAGTATAACTGTAAACCATGAAACTAATGTGTCCATTGCCTGGAATCATCAACTTTCAAAAAAAATTGACTTCTTTTCATTCATTAAATATGTACATATTTCTCTTTGTATACATAAATCAATTTTCACTAATCACCCAAATTGTATATTACACTTTGATTAACAATGTGGCTGTCTAACAGCTTGCATTAATTACCCAAAACATGTTTTGTCTCTCTTATTTTACAGGTATGTGGGTACCTATTAAAAACAAACTAAAACCATATCTATTCTCTGTATTCTGAAGTTCACTCTGTGCATTATATGAATAATGATAAAAACCGGAATTCTGAATTTCTCTTTGAAGTGTTGTGCGGATGTCTGTCTTCTTTGCAGCTATCTATATCCTCATCTCCATTTTCACTTGCTTCTTCATCCTGGGCACTGAAGTCTAAAAGTGATGTATATTCGTCAATCCCATTGTCGAGAAAGTCAGCTATTGAACTTAGCAAGCTGCTGGCCAAGGTGCTATAAAAAGAAAACAAAAATGTTCTAGCATAACGTAATACAAATTGCACCCTAACAAAGGAAGGAAGGAAATGTTTTACTTAATGACACATTCAACATATTTTATTTACGGTTATTTCTCACGTCGAGACCTTCTAACAAAGGTCATACAGACAGTAATGTTAGTGGTAAGAACAAAAGCAAAGTAAAGTTTGTTTTATTTAACGACGCCACTAGAGCACATTGATTTTTTATCTATCATCAGCTATTGGATGTCAAACATACGGTCATTCTGACACTGTTTTTTTGTTGTTGAGGAAACCTGCTGTCTCCACATAGGCTACTTTTTTACGATAGGCAGCAATGGATCTTTTATTTGCGCTTCCCACAGGCAGAATAGCACAAACCATGGCCTTTGTTGAACCAGTTATGAATCATTGGTTGGTGCAAGTGGTTTACACTTATCCACTGAGTCTCGCGGAGCAGTCGGCATCTGGATTAAAAATCCCATGCCTCGACTGGGATCCGAACCCAGTAACTACCAGCCTGTAGTCCGATGGCTTAACCACTGCGCCACCAAGGCCGGTGTAAGAATAAAAGAAGAAATCCTTTAGGCAATAATTATAGGCTATTCCTGCTCTGCATACAAACACCATAATCCTTGACATGTCAGTCACAACGGAATAGATTGAATAGGAAAAATCTAAACTGACTGAATTAATTTAATTGTATTAGGGACTGTTTGGTGGGTGTGGGTGTCAGTGTGAGTGTGTTGTTGGGAGTTTAAAAAATAGAATCAGCCCTAGCAAAACAGGCCATTTTTACTTTGAGGTAGTGGAAGTTGGGGAAATAATCCCACCAAGACCCCAGTGTGTATGCTTATGACAATATTGATTACCTGAACCTCTTGCCGGCCTCCGCCTCTCCACCTAGAACATAGGGACAAATCTGAATGGTGAAGAGCCACTCCTCCTCCAGCGCATTCTTTAGACTGCGTGACGCCTCGGGCAGGCTCTGTAACATGTACATCCAGTTCTGCAGGTACGAGAAGTACACCTGAAACAACCACACACTGAAATGAAGCCACTGTGTTATCACACAAACAAAACAGCCTGCAACAAGTTCTGTTCTTAAACTCATACAGTAAAACAGATGGCATGTCATTTAGTCAGAAGTAAGTTCGATGCACCAGTGCACCACGACTGGTATATCAAAGGCTGTGGTATGTGCTATCCTGTCTGTGGGATGGTGCATATAAAAGATCTCTTGCTGCTAATTGGAAAGAGAAGCCCATGAAGTGGCGACAGCGGGTTTCCTCTCTCAATATCTGTGTGGTCTTTAACCATATGTCTGATGCCATATAACCATAAATAAAATGTGTTGAGTGCGTTGTTAAATAGAACATTTCTTTCTTTCTTTAGTAAGAACTAAAGACAAAGTATCCAAACTGGAATAATATTATTAAAATATATATTTATGAAAGATATTTACTACTGTTGTCTGTTGATAGTTAGGGCAAGATTTCCAGTGATGTATTATTTGATGCACATGTCATACCCATGACATGGATTTTCAACTATCAATGTATCATGGATAAAAATTATTTACATGTATTTTAAAAATAAAATGGTAAAATATTTGTGACGGTTGGAAATGTTACATGTATTTTTCCATCAACAACTCACATCAAGCATGCACTTCATGTCATAATCAAACTGTTCAAGATCAGTGGCAAACTTTTCCTCGGCTTCCTGGTCATCCCACAGAACAGCTGTGACCATGTGTTGATAATACTGCTTCACAATGGCGGCTCCACGTAACACCTCTTTACATTCTCTAATGAGCTGGGTTACAAAACAAATCAAACAATTACATTCATGTAAATATATAGCAGCCCAAAGTCAGTTTCTCAAACTTAATATTTTGGTGTAACCCCTTTTCAAGTTAAACGCAAATTTTTAATTTGTGGAGGTTTACTATTAAAAGTATCATCTATGATCGCATCTCATACAAAATCCTATACCTGGGCAAGCTGTGTGTCTGAATTAATAATTCACTTCAGAAACTGATAGCAGCGTTCATATGATCAATTAAAATACAAAAATGTATCGACTGGGTCCTGATCAAGTGATACACTTATTTCAAGAACTCACTAACCAACAATCTTTGGTATTATTTGACGTGGCAGCCACACTCCATTAATGCAAACTAAGTACAGCATTTAACAACATAATTACAAAAGGGTGTACTGATAATTATATAGTGATTTCCCTAGACATTTCACAAGGCATGGTAGACCAAACACTTTTGGAGCATTTTCACGGCACTTGTTTTTCATTAAAAATACACAAAAATTAATTGAAATAAACTTGTTATTTATGTGCTTGCTTTAATAAATGAATGGCAAAAGATATAAAACTAAAAGTCATATTTTATTAATTAATAATTAGCGATTTCCCTAGAATTTTGGCAATGAATGGTAGACCAAACACTTTGAGGCATTTTCACCATTTTCAGGGCACTTTTTTCATTAAAAATACACAATAATTAATTTGAATAAACATTAATGTAATTTATGTGCTTGCTTTAATAAATGAATGGCAAAAGATATAAAAGGTATATTTTATTAATTAATAATACCTTTTTAGATGTTTTATAAAGGCAATTTAAAAATTAATTAGTGAAAAAGGCTTGTTTAATCTCAGGGCAGCGTGGTGCTGATTAAGGCAAGATAATTATAGACTATTGAGACATGGTGCTGCACCATGCTAAAACAAGCTAGGGAAAAAACACTATGATAAGAGTACCCCAAATGTTTTGGAATTATGCCTGTTTTTTTAAAACAAATTTAGCACAGGGGTAGTCAGTGGGTTCTTACTATTATTAAACAAAAATATTTCACTGTAAAACCAATTAGATAACAGAAAATAACTGATGAATACCTTCAATTAATTCCAAACCCTACAAATGAATACAATGTACATGTATGCCTGAACATTTTATCTTCGTCTCACCTGTCGAATACTGAGGAACGAAGGGTCGCCAATGTGCTGCTCCAGACGTAGTCTCAGACACTCATGGATGACATCAAGCGGGATCCGGATGAGGAACAAGTAACTGGGCCGGAATGACGGAAGACCCATGCGTTCGAACTCATCACTCCACGCCCACTGCTCTGAGAAGCTGTACCCTCGGTTAATCTCAGTGTATTCCTTCACCTCGGAAAACAGATCCAGTGATGGTGATGATGACAAGATCTTGTCGCTTGGGAATTTGTCGTCAGGTGATAACTATGTATCGGGTAGAGGAAAACAAAAAGGGATGACAAAAGTCACAAGCATTAGGAGAGCAATACATTTCCCCATCTGGCCCCAGCGTATCATTTCAACTTATTTTCAGGCTTGTATCCAATTAAAATTCAAGGACACCATCATGGGCACACACTCGACTAACTGGGCTGTCTCTCCAGGACAGTGGGTTAGTTGTTAATTGTTAGTGGTCAGTGCGAGAAAAAGAGAGTGTTGTGGCTTTACACCTACCCACTGAGTCATTAAAACTCGTTCTGGGTGGGAGCCAGTATTGGGCTGAGAATCCTGTACCTACCAGTGACTCTTATGTCCAGTGGCTTAACCACTGAGGTCGGTGGGCATAACAAATATTTGTTTCTTGAGTTCAAGGGCCACAACTCTGTCAAAATGGGTAAAATGTCATGAAAGTCAAATTTGATCTACTTAAATGATAGAGTTATACAAAATTTCAGCTCAATAACTTTGCCAAAATAAAGTCTGGAAAACAAATATTTCAAATTTCCTATGTTCAAAAATGGGTCAATGAAAGTAAATTTGATCTGTAACAATACATAATAAAGCTATATGAAAAATATCAGGGAACTAGCTCTGGGTAATCAAACAATTCCACCAAATTGTCTATAAAACTTCAAAATTTCAGAAACTGAATTTTCGAACAAAATATCACTTATTACATGTAATTTTTTTACCAAATTAAAATAAAATTTGCCAGAGCTAGCCCTTTGTCAGCTATATATCTTAACGCACTGTGACAAAAAAAAAAAAAAAAAAAGTCTGAAAAACTATATGACGGACAGACAGTAAGAATGAGATGAACTAATAATCATCAAGTGGGATCTGTTGTGAATGATTTTAAGATTTCAACAATCATAAATTCAGAAACAGTGTTCATCAAATGTGTACCTTCGATTCACGTTGATTTTTCTGCAAAACTAATATAATATTCATTAAACTTTAATGACCCAAATGATGAGAAACTTCACATTTTTGTTTTAAATATTTTTTTAATAACCTCGATTTGAAGAGAAAAACAAGATTTTGCAAGCACAGTGAAACATATTGGCAGAAATGTTAACCATTTGACAAATTTAATGAATCTTATTGATCATTACTGTACAATTGTCTTAACCCTAACCCTAAACTTACGGTACACATTTTCTGTCTTTGTTGACTGCAATTGCATGCAATTCCATAGCGCCATAAGCAAAACATATTTTTCTGGCAGAAACTATGGTTGGGCATGATGGACCACCTTTTTAAAATAAGACAGGCAAATACTTGAGCTCACCTTGTACTTGCCAAAACAAGGAAAATGGTGATTTTGCTCTCACCTTTGATCATTTTGCTTTTGACACCATGTGCTATTACAATTCTATTGTTTTTAATGTGTGTGGGCCTGCTCTCCTCATTTGAACTTTGTCACCTGAAATTATTACCAGGAGAGCAATAAAATGTCCTCCTGGTAGTTCCATAAGAAGAGCCCATAGCTACCATGTTCTCACCTGTTGCACTGCTTCAGCATATGTCCCAGATGTAGGTGATGGCTTCTGGAGTGCCTCTTTGGCTCGCTGCAGTGATCTGTCCAGCAAGTCTCTCAGTCTAATCACTAACCGATGCATGCCCATCTTCCTCAAAGACTTGTCTACGAAATGCCGATATACATGCACAGATGTCTTTTCGAGTTCATCCAAACTAACAACACTGGAATCTCGTGAAAGACTAGAGGTAAATGAACCAATATTCCCTGTATGTAAATATCTATTGGGCGTTGAGGTATCTAGGGGTGCTGAACTACATGCACTGTCGTCTATATTAATGGAAACGGGCGAAGCCCTCTCACTGTCTGAACATGGTGAAACAATTGAAAACGTCACCTGTTTGTTCACCTTATACAAATCATCAGCATCAGAACATTTCACTGATTCACTCTTCACTTCGTTGTCATCTTCTTCAGATGAACCAGAATGTTCTAAAATATTTGGAATACTGGTCCGTGCTGTAGACCGCGATTCAGAAACTCTAGGGCTTTCGTAGTCACTCATGGGCCAGTCAAGACCAACTATATTATGTACTCCTAAAACTCTACCTAGTAACTTCATCTTATGACACAGGTCTCTAGTGATGTTCAACCACAGGCACAAGGACTTCACTCGCAGAGAAAATCTTTCACTTCCGTAGACTTCATTGCTAATTGCAAATGCCTTCGAGTGAGGGTAAAGTCTTTCACATTTATCTAGTCTATCGAGGATCTGCTGAACCTTCAGTAGAGCCTCTCTCTGGCAAGATACTATGACGGAGGTCAAGGTCAGAGACCGGAAAGAGGCCGAGAAACCAGGAGAGAGTCTACCACAGTCATCACAGTCGGCAGGTTTTTCCGTATTCGTTTCTGAACCATTCTTATCACAATCAACAAATGCGTCATCTTCACAAGCTGTTGTTGGCAGTGGGTGATTGTGACAATTCAGTCTGAAGTTAAGTATGGCGTCCAGCACATCTGGAACCTGCTGTCGCTGTTCGTCCAGCAGCTGCTGATGCTGCTCTCGCGAACACTCGTTGTTGTACCAGGCCTGCAGCTGCAGCCAGAGCAGGTCGTTCTTGAGCATCTCTTGTTCACAGCTCATCTGCCTCTTGTAGTACAGCATCTGCTTGTCTTTGTCCTTCTTGTTCATGGAGCCGAGGTTGATGAGCGTGGAGAACAGTTTGTAGAACTCACTTCTTTCTCTCGGGCATTCAATCGGAATGGTCACTTTCCTCTCTAACTTATTATGTGTTGGCACAATTGGCATAACAGGCTTTGGGTTTTGGTTCTGAGGACTGACACGACTTGACACTGCCACACGGTGAGCAACTGAGACAACTGGAGGTTGTGCCAAGTCGGTGTAGTCATCTGACAAATGTTTGACATATCTTTCATGACCCCGAGATTTTGTTGTGACTTTCTTAGAATCACGGTTCTCTTTTTTCCTCCGTTCCCTCTTTTCTTTTATCAACTCTCGTTCTAAATTATCATCTGAATCTGTCCCACTCACTTTACAAAAGGAAGGATTGCCTCTGTAATCTTCACGAATAACATTGGCAACAGTACGTGGCTGCTTCTTCTTTCTTGCCAAATAATCTCTGTATTCCTTGCTATACTGCATTTTACCCTTTGGATGTTTCTGCCTCCTTCGCTGACGTACACACAGTGGAGAATGGACACCATACATGTTGTGGGCATCTCCGAAATCCCTCTCCTTGTCATAATCATTATCTTTGTCACCATCCTCTTGATACCTTCCACTGACATCTGGTTTTGGATTGGACATGGATGTTCTGCAACAAAACCAAATACAGATAGTTTAGTAAACAACTGCCAATATTACCTGTTCCATCAATTGAGGTTATGATTGCCCAACACAAGCCTTGAATTTGGCAAATTAGACGGCAAGGCAGAAAGATTTCTGCCCGCACCCCCTTTGGTGTATTGGATTAAGAGATATCAAGTTAAACACTACAAACGATGTAATGCTAGGGTCTGGATTCAAACTCCAGACCATCAGGACTGTAGCTGAGCATTGTAACCACTTGACCACACAGTGGATCAACAAGTGAGACTGCATTTTAATACTTATAAATATCATAGGGTGTATTTTGACAGAATGAACAGAGGGTCTGCGGTGGGGAAAAAAACCCTTTAGTCCCATAATGCCTCAGTGTGTCAACAAAGGCAAAATGTAGTGATACTGGATTACAAAATACAAACATTATGTTACTGTTATAGAATAAAATGTTGAAAAAGGTATTGTATATAAGTATGCCCAACCCTAACCCAACACTTATACTAAGGCCAAGTAAAACTAATTGTTTGGTTCCTGTTACAGGCCAAAAACAAATAGGGTAGGTAGCTAGGGAAAACTCCCCCCCCCCCAATTTTCGAGCTAATATTTCCTGAATAGAATAGCTGATTAATATATTAAAAGCTCTTTCTTTGTGTTACAGTGCAACTGACAATATATACTCTAATGAGAATCATTAATTATTTTCTATAAAAAAACACACAATTGGTATTAATGTAAACACCACCCAAGTCTAATACATCGTAAGGTTATAAACTATGATAATACTAAAATAACACTATAATTTGTTCATTGGAAAAAAGTTTTAATATCAAAGGTCTGATCCACAACATGGTTATACCCCCTCACAACTACAGCAGCAACACTGATCTTCCCGGCTTATTTCATTGCAGTAACAAAAAGTACATCATGAAAAAAACGAAGATGTCAATAAAAATTAACAAAATAAGTTAACAAAAATATCTCCATTCTAACTATCCTCATAGTAGAGAGATCAAAAGAAAATATAAATATGCTAATAATAATAAATAAATATGAACACATATTTTAGTTAACAGTTGAAATGTCCGAATATTACTTATTTGCATCTTATTTGTTTAAGAAATAAACAATAACCATTAAAACAATAACTACTCGAATTGCTAATGTTTGTACAAAGTGCAATACCTTTTATTCTTTTGCTGATAAATATCCTTTAAATTAACAAACAAAAATGTAATCTAATGTCATTTGGTAAAAGACACTATCAGAGTGATTGTTATGCCATGGTACGATACGACTTTCAGTTATGTTACAAAATGACTAGGGTACGAAATGACTTTTTGCAATGGTACGAAACGACCAAATTAGGTACGAAATGACTATGGTACGAAATGACCATGGTACGAAGTGACTAGCAACCACCAGAACTAAACCATTTTTTTTTTTACTACACCTAATTCTAACAAATATTGTTAGGGGCTGCGGGTGGAAATTATACCAATCAGTACGCTCTAGTTGTGTGTTCAACAACAAACAAAAAAACTTGGTGTTAGGACTTTCCTTTGGAACTGTCATGTATAAAAACATTATAAATACTTAAATCATAAATAATTCAGGTTAGGGTTAGTGACAGTGTCAAAGGAAAGTCCTTCCTTTCAAATGGAACAATATGAATATCAGACTCCTCGATTTATTTCACCATTTAATAATAATTTATGATTTTGGATAAAAGTAGCCACTGTCATAGGCCTAATTTAGTAATTATGAATGATGTTCGTTAGCAACTTGGACAACTTTAAACAATTTTATTTTGTTCTCTTAAACAACATTGGGATTAATTGTGTATTAATTTAAAATTTTATTTTGTGTGTGTTTGGGTGTGTGTGTATTATGACTGTCTTGCTACACCAGTACTTGCACACAAATCTCAAGTCGAAGTCAAGATCAGAAGATTGCAGTTCACCAACAAACTAATTTTATAAAATGTGCAATCCTGAAAGAGTTTTCCATTTTGTATTATAGTGCATATTTTGCACTAATTATAAATGCGTACAATGCTGGCGATAAAGCTTACATATTGTTCTGCAAAGGATCATAATCTTCAACAGGAGATGTAGATAAATTATGATCGTCGTCTTCTTCCGCCATCTTTGGAATGCACCTTTGCATAAGCCAAGCGAGACAACTCTAAACTACTTGTTGAATGGCCGAGTGACGTAGTGGACCTACGCAAATGGGGTGTCACAGGTGTCAGAAGAGGCTCCAGAGGGGACCGAACAGTGAACGAAATTCGCAATATATCTCAGTGTCGGATCCAGAAAAGGTAAGTTTGGAGAGGGATAATAAAACATTTAAAATTAATATATAATAAAATTATAACTCATAAAATGTAGGGGGTCCCTGGCCCCTGTCCCCCTCCCCAAGATCCGCCTCTGTCTTAATGAAAAATGGTGGAAGAACTCTTGCTGGTGGTAGTAATAAATAACTAACTAATTGCAAGAATACATTTTTGTTGAAATAATCCTATTTATTTGTATTATTTACAGGAAGCGGGATGTGCTGTTTAAAGCGATAGCCCAAGAGCAATGGGTGCTATATTATTAGCGCTGGGCGGTTTTGACAGTTCAGGTTCGGTATTGGTATTTTTGGGGTAACTTACCTCGGTATCGGTACTGTATTCGGTATTGACACAATACTGATATCGAGAGGTATTTTCGGTATACTCCGCCTTAAATACATGGACGAGGTTAGTCTGGACCGCTAATTTCATCTAAATAAAATTAAATTCCATGAACCTCATCCCTCTTTTTTTTCCCCCAGCTTTATTGCGGTCGTCAAATATATTGTTTGTTACATTACTATATAGCGGAAAAGATTTTATCAATACCGAAATTTCGGTATTTTGAAATTTACATGATACCGATACTAAACGGTATACTGTGTATGGTATATTATAATATATTATATTATATTATGTGTGTGTGTG
>JAECMU010093858.1:7933-18024 GCA_016106625.1 Dracogyra subfuscus | reverse complement strand
ACATTGACTGAAAATTTCAGTCAATATACATATTGACTGATTATAGACATTAACTGTAACATACATATATAGATAGATAGATATAGATAGATAGATAGATAGATAGATAGATAGATAGATACATATATATATGTAGTGAAACCCTTCTATACTGGACCCTCTTGGAACCAAGACAAATGTCCGGTTTTTAGAGGGATCCGGTTTAGATAGGTTACGGTCTGTTTTGGTTTTTAAAAGGGGACTCTGTAAAATGTCCGGTTTTGAGAGAATTCTGGTTTCCAGAGGGTCCAGTCTTGAGAGGTTTCACTGTAGAGATTGCAGTATAAATTTATTGTATTTTTTTTTCTTTTTCAGGTTGTGGCAGTCCTGCTCCGTGTTACTATGTATTCCTAGAATTAGAGTTAGATAATGAAAGTGGTGACCTCAGTTTGTCTCTTTCAGATAAAGAAAAAGATATGGTAAGAACTGACAAAGAAGTGCAAGAGTGTGTGTTTGAAAATGAGAGAGAGAGAGTGGTGGGTGGAAGAGGGGTGAATGGACAGAGAGAGAATATGTTGGTTTATTTCTATCATAAACATACATTCATTTTAACTTATTTCTGTGCTTTTATCCAATTAAGGTTCAAGCATGCTGTCCTGAGCACACACACCTGTGCTTTCTGGGCTGTCTGTCCAGGACAGTGGGTTAATTGTTAGTCGTTAGTGAGAGAGAATAGGGTGTAGTGGTCTTATACCTACCCATTGAGTTGTTAAAACTTATTCTGTCTAGGAGCTGGTACGCTTTCCAGACAGTTCGTCCACTGGACAATTCGTTCACGGATGGTTCATCCACGGACGATTCGTCCACTCACCTTGGACAATTCGTCCACTTGATCACTGCATTTTATTCAAACATATTAATAGTTATATAGTGTACTATAACCAAAACAGTAAAATAGAGTTAGAATTCAACATTAATATCCAGTTTTTATTAACTGTTTGTATTCATTATCATGTGGATCATTCGTCCACTCACTCGTACATTATCTCACATGTCGGAAGACTTTATTCCCCCCTTTCCATGTCATGTTCTCCTTCAATGGCGTAAATTCTATCCACTGAATTGTCTCGAGTTCCTCAGTGGACAAATTTTCAGTGAATGAATCGTCCGTGGACAAATTGTTCGGTGCACGAATCGACTGCATCTTTCTGGTACCAGGCTGTGAACACTGTACCTACTAGTCTTATGTCTGATGTCTTAACCACGACACCACCGAGGCTGGTAAATTTACACAGGCATTCTTAGAAAAACTGCCTTCACACTAGGTACAGCCCTGTTGTCAAATGTTTTTTTTCTGAGTATGGCTGCAACTGAATGGCAGACTGTGCTTAAGTTTGTTTGTACAGTTTAACAGTAGATTGCGGAATGTGTTTTATGTTTATACTTCACAATTTGTAGTTGACTAGTAGACTGTTGTAAGTTTTAAATTTATGTATTGTCTTGTTTCAACGGCCCTGCGCGTGCTGTAACCTCACCATGGTGCAGGGGTGTAACATTCTCTTTGAGAATGGCCAATACAGCACAAATTGAAGTTTAGAGTAAAATTCAGTATCCGTAAAATTCTGTGATATTTGTATTTGTATTTTTGCACAGTTCTTTACACTTTTTGTTTCAACCTTGAATTTTTATACTGATGTTGATCGTCACTTTATTTATTTACATTAACATAGTTTGACACCCAATAGCCAATGTGTTTTTCGTGCTGGGGTGTCGTTAAACATTCATTCATTCATTCATTCATTCATGTTTCAACATTTCATGAGAATAGATCATTATCAAAGCTAAAGTGAAAGTTTCTTTTTTTTTAACAACACCGCTAGAGCACATTGCTTTATAAATTATTGGATGTCAAACATTTGGTAATTCTGATACATTATCATCGGTTATTGTATGTCAAACATTTGCTACTTTGATCGTATTATCTTAGAGAGGAAACCCACTACATATTTCTCTATATGCAGCAAGAGATCTCTTATATGCACCATTCCATAAACAAGATAGCATATACCACGGCTGTTGATATATCAGTCATGGTGCACTGGCTGGAACGAGAAATAGCCCAATGGCCCGACCGACAGGGATCGATCCATAACCAGCTATATTTCATGCTTCCCATAGACCAGATAGCACATACCCCAGCCATAGCCCATTGGTAAAGTCTTTCCTTGATGTGCAATTAGTTTAGGATCGATCCTCGTCAGTGAGCCCATTGGGCTATTTCTCATTCTAGTGTGTGCACCACGACTGGTATAACAAAGTTCGTGGTATGTGCTATCCTGACTGTGGGATGGTACATATAAAGATTCCTTGCTACTAATGGAAAAGTGTAGCAGGTTTCCTATCTAAGCGTGGTCGGTCTAGGATCGATCCCCGTCAGCTAACCGCTGGGTTTTTTCTCGACATAACCATATGTCCGACACCGATATAACTGTAATTATAATGTGTTGAGTGCGTCATTAAACAAAACAACAACAACAACAAATCCTATCTAAGACCATATGTCAAAATTACAAAATGTTTCACATATTAGCTGATGATTAAAAAATCAATGTGGTCAATGTGTCGTTAAACAAAACAAACTGTATATTTTCAGGTCATTATCATTACTGCAGCAGACAGTACTGTGTTTCTTAAACTTGTATATTGTTCTGTTTCAGCTTGATGACACCCTGTGTTCAGTCATATGATATATACAGGTTAAAATCATTGCTGTGGCTGAACAGTAGACAGTACAGTGTTTCTTAAACTTGTATATTGTTCTGTTTCAGCTTGATGACACCCTGTGTTCAGTCATATGATATATACAGGTTAAAATCATTGCTGTGGCTGAACAGTAGACAGTACAGTGTTTCTTAAACTCGTCCATTGTTCCGTTTCAGCTTGATGACACCCTGTGTTCAGTCATATGATATATACAGGTTAAAATCATTGCTGTGGCTGAACAGTAGACAGTACAGTGTTTCTTAAACTCGTCCATTGCTCCGTTTCAGCTTGATGTCCCCCTGTGTTCAGTCATATGATATATACAGGTTAAAATCATTGCTGTGGCTGAACAGTAGACAGTACTGTGTTTCTTAAACTCGTCCATTGCTCCGTTTCAGCTTGATGTCCCCCTGTGTTCAGTCATATAATATATACAGGTTAAAATCATTACTGCAGCTGAAGAGTAGACAGTACAGTGTTTCTTATACTCATTCATTGCTCTGTTTCAGCTTGATGACCCCCTGTGTTCACAGTCGTACAATATATACAGGTCATTATCATTACTGCAGCTGAACAGTAGACAGTACAGTGTTTCTTATACTCGTTCATTCTCTGTTTCAGCTTGATGACACCCTGTGTTCACAGTCGTACGTGTACTCATCGTTCAGAAAGAAAGGCAGCATCAGCGGCATGAAGGTGTACATCCTGAAACCCGGCTCATTCCAGGCCCTGAGACGGCGCATGATCGAGAGCACCTCGGCGTCGCCCAACCAGTACAAGGTGCCAAGAGTCCTCAAGAAGAAAGAACACATCAAGTTCCTCATGGATCTGATTGCTTAAATCATCTCTTCGAAGTGCAGCTGCTAGATCTATACAAGACATTTTGTTGTGTTTAGAAGAAGAAAAAAAAAGTGTCTTAATATCCAAACTATTGTTTGGTGTATCAAAAATGTGTGGTTTCTCTATTGTCTCAATCTGTGTTGAACAAGTTATGGGCCTGCGCTTATAAAACTTGGCAGTCCGGACACAAGACTTAATGCAGTCTACAGATTTTAAGTACATGTTATTTGTATAGGCAAGACTGTTTTCAGTCTTCAGTCTAGACTTTAAGGTTTAAAGGGACAAACACTAGTTTTTAAACGTTAAGGCATATTTTTCACTATTAGAGCCGTTTATGATCACTGAAATCAAACATTACTTATATTTTATTGTTTAGATTAATTATTTGCATACAACTCAAGTGTTTCTGGTTATCCTGGTCTTCCTAATACTACAAAAAACATTTTTGTCATATTTTTAAAAATGCACTTGCCTCTGAGAAGTTCTGTTTTAGTCTATTTTTAAGGGTATTTCAACATCACAGACTCTGTTTCACTCTGTTGAATTCAAATTTGTTACATGTTTGCAAATTAACCAAACTTAGTGTCCATTTTTACAGGTTGAAACTAGAGTCTGGGTAAAAATTATGCCTTAGTGTTTAAAAACTAGGGTGTGTCCCTTAAATATTAAGTACATGGCCTGGTCAACTTAATCACCTATTTTTTACTGAAATTGCTTGTATGCTAATATAAAATATTAGTGTGTGTTGTATTTTTTCATGATTTAATATTATTCACTTGAAGGTTTGCCTCATCTTTAAGGTATTCTCTATTATACAGAGAGTTTATAGGGTAAACTGATCACGAGTCGGACAACCTTGGTGATTCACATCACAGTTGGTGTCCGTTTAGTGTGTTTGGTGTATTAAATGCATGTACAGTCAATGACAGTACTATAGCTGGTATTCCTGAGATATATTTTTGTTTTGAGTCAGGACGTAGGCCAGTGGTAAAGTGATTGCTTGATGCACAGTCTGTTTGGGATCGATCCCTGCTATTTCTCGTTCCAGCCAGTGTACCATATACTGGTATATCAAAGGCCATGGTATGTCCTGTCTGTGGGATGGTACATTATAAGATTCCTTACTACTGATGAAACAAATTATCGGGTTTCCTCTCTAAGACAACGTCAAAATTATCAAACATTTGACATCCAATAGCTGATGATTATTAATAAATCAATGTGCTCTGTTTGTGTCTTTAAACAAAACAAACTTCTTTTTTCTTTTTAATTGTAAATTAGCACTGTATTAGCAAATAATTAATAAATCAGTGTGCTCTATTTGTGTCATTAAACCAAACTTTTTTCTTCTTTTTTTTTTCTAATTAATTTATAAATAAGCACTGTATTAGTAAAAATATGGTGCAGAATATGACAATTTAAAAATTCAACAATGACTTGGACACGTTTACTTTTAAGTTGGGACTATGTGGCCCGTTTTCACAGATCTTGTTCTCCTTTAGAGTGAAAAATAACTAGTCTGGTAAAACTGGGATTCATTTAGTATGTAGCATGTAAGTGTTTTTCTGAGCTTGTTGTAGCATGGTGCAGCATCATGCCTCGGTAGCCTAGCGCCATCTTGCCTTAATCAGCGTCTTACTGTGTCCCGAGATTAAACAAGCCTTTTTTAATGATTAATTCAAAAATTGTCTTTATAAAACATGAAAAATGTATTATTAATTAATAAAGTATCCTTGTTATATATTTTGTCATTCATTTATTAAAGCAAGCACATTAATTACATTTATTTTTATTTCAGTTAATTGTTTGTCTTTAATCAGAAAAATTAAGTCCCCTGAAAATTATTAAAATGGCTCAAAATTATTCAGTCTACCATGCCTTGCTAAATGTCTAGGGAAAATATTTAAACTGATAGTAAAACCCATCTGCATAATGGTTAAAGACAGTGAGTCTTTATTTCCCTTAAAGGTCCCATTATATTCCTTGCCACAGTGGTATATGAGAAAAAACAGAGGATATTAAACAAGCTTCCATTTCGTATCATGTATAATTTTCAGTTATTTTACCAGAGACATAAACATGATATGAAATGGTAGCATGTTTAATATTCTATTTATTACCCATAATTGATCATAATTTATATCACTCATCTCATTTTGTTGTAGTGCGCCAATTGATGATATCAAAAGTGTTACGTCCCACTTGACAATCACTTCGATATGTATCAAGATATTTTTAACCATATTGTTATTCTTGATATTGAGTCAGATATTGACATTATGATAAACACACAAATCTCAACTATCTGACTGAAAATCAGTGACATGGTTAGTTTCAAATAAAATTAAAGGAGCTACATCTATACAAATATCTTCAAAATAAATGTTTTATCCATATACTTGTTAGTTGTATTCCTTTTAGAATACTGAACTAATTTCCCGATTATCATCAGAGAAAGAGAAACAAAACTCTTGCTGTGGTTGCTCTCTTCTAGTGTAAAACAAAACGAGTGTAATCACATAAAAGTCAGAACGAATTACAAATTGTCGATTTAACTTTATAGGTGATATATTCTTTGTATAAAACCCTAGAAATACAGCTTCAAAGTTGTCAGCCTCCCAGTCATGTTCAACTGAAGATCAGTTTACCCTATCTGTTGTGTCTGTATCACTGTCCATTTGTTTTGTTTTTAAAGGATCTATCCGTTTCTGTTATACACAGATTAGAGGTACAGTAGAATCGTATCAGCTCAAACACTGCTGACAAAAATGTGTTTGGTCCATGTTCATGGCATTCGTTTGAACAACCCTGGGTGTTTCAGTGACTGGATGCAATAAAAGTACAGATAAACATTGTTGATAAATTTAATAATTAAAAAACATTTCATCAGGTTGTTTTTTAATGTGTTCAGTAAAATTGGAAAAAATTTCAGCTGTGGTGTTCCAGTGATTGTGATGATTGGAAATCGATTGCCGTGAAAACTGATTATTTCTACAGTATCGGGGAAATGTTTTGAAATCTGCTGTGGTTTTTTTTTATTTGCACAACAATAGGTGCTTATTTCTAACCATTCTGATCTTTTCTAATATATATTCTAACCGACTGTACAACTGAAAATGGATCGGTTGGTACAGACCACTTACAACCGATGATAAATGTTGAAATTGCAATATTTTCAGTTAATTACGAACGTAACTGCAGGAAGATCTAAAAGGCGTGATTTGTTTTTGGTCAAGCATTGGTGGGTGTTGAACTTGGCAAACTAAATCGTACTGTATGTTACTAAATACAAAATTGTTGTGTGGTGCTCATTTATTTTTATACAGATGTTTGTTAGTGTTTTAATGTAGCTATATTTTGTTATAGTGTTTTATACTTTCCATTCATATTGTAATAATGAAGAATTACAACATTATTACATCGACACTTCAAATTCATTAGTAGTGTATTCATTAAGTAAGTCATGAAATTTGACATTTCTGGACAGGAAAGTCATGGGTCATGGAAAATTATAACGAGTTTAAAAAAAAAATACATTTATAAAAACAAGAGTACGGGTTAGCAATTTGTGTTTAAAGCTCAAGATCATTGCATTATGACAATTGAAAAAAAATCTTTGAAAATACTGGGCAAAGAATACTGTAAAGTGTTGTTCTAAAATTGCCTTCTGTATTTTATTGCCAAACTGCTTTTTTATTTCCTCACTGTTTGGGAAAATATTTGTTCATTAATGTGTCAACAGTTATCATTACAAATAGAAAGTTTTTAGTAATTTTGCTTTAAAAAATGAGAATTAGCAGTTTACAATCTTGATAGCAAAAATTCAATTTTTTTTATCAAAACTGTCTTAATTTTAACTGTGGGTCTATTTTGTATTTTGAATTGGTAAAACATAGGACAGAATGTCAGCTCTAAAGGTACATTAAACTGTCAATACAGACTAGTGAATGTAATGTGATTCTTGTGTTTTATTTTTTAATCATTACATTAATTTTGAGTAAAATTACGACTTACCAGGTATTCATTGTTAGCTTTCTCTTCCATTTTGTACTGGAGATATTACTTATTTTGACCTAGTGTATAGATCATTTCAGATATCGGACATTGTTCTTTTGCAATTTTAAAAATGTTTGTTCCATCATTACCATTTTCAGCCATATAATTGGTTGGACCACAGTAACAGTAATGTTTGCATCGTCAAGACTGCATCATTCATGGCAACATTTCTACAGGTTTTTAAACCTAAGTTTTCTGTAGTAAACAGAAGTGTGGCGAGTGATAAAAATGAAGTTATAAATAATGCATTTTTAACTCTTTTTTTTTATTCATTACTGGTGGTAAAATGCTATACTGACATTGCCAATGTCTTTGTTATTTGTAGTTTCTGTATTAATGTTCAACTAAATCTTAAACAGAAATGTGCATCTTGCATTATTACATTTTATTCTTAAAGTTTATTTTTTAAATTTAATCATAAGGTGTTTTTTTTTTACATTAATTGTGGATGAGAAGAAAAGGTTTAAAAAGATAGCCACAGAATTTGTGTACATTTTTATTTCTTGAGTTTTTTAACCCTGAACTGCTGTAGTCCGTCTCTCATTCAGTCTTGCGGAATATGTTGGTCATCATATTTACATGGTAGGACTGCAATATTGTTAATTACTGGTAAATGCTATTTTTGTACTTTTGTATGTGGTTTTTTTTTTTTTTTTTTTTTTTTACTTTGTATTAGTATATGGTACGTATTAGTATATGGTACATTACAGAACACACTTAACATTTGCTGTTTTGAAGTATGAACAAACTCAGTTGTTGATCAAGGACTTGATTATTCAGTCACACATTCCATTTCAAGTTCATTTCATGTAGTTTCAAGTCAACTTGCCTGAATGCAATATGGAATAGAAGTCTTTACATGTTTTAAGTCCAGACTAATTAGCATCACACACTGAGATGTTTCAAGTATTGTATATGCAGTATCAAATAGGTATCTCTAAAGTTTAATACTAGTGTACACACAATCAAGTACATGTATTCTGTCGGTTCCGAAATCCATTAATGTAACTTTATGAATAACTTGTTATTAATATCGTGTATTTCTTGTTTACCATGTCATATTGTCGAAACCACAGTGCTAAAATAAAATAAATGGTTTGTCAAAAGCTTGTATTGTTTTCATATCATTGTTAATCCAGTTTTAATCCTGTTGTTTTGATAAACTTTTCCACATTTGTATTCACCTGATTTCCAGTTTTGCATGTTAACTATGGAACAGTTTACAATTGTCAACATTTTTACAAGTACACAAACTACTTTTTGGTACCCCTACTTCTCATAAAAGTCAGTGTACCTGAAAAATTTTGATTCTGTAAAGATTATATTATTTTATCAATTACAACTCCTTTCTCTAGCAGGTTCTTTGTATTTTCATGAGATTTTTTTTCATTCTGAATTAAATGACCGGCTACTATCCGGTATAAACTTTTCCATTTCACTAAAAATAGGGCATTCAGTTGCATACAAATTCCAAACTACTTCTAAATCAACAACTGTAACTTGGTCATCTGGCATTATTATGCAAATAAGTAACTGAATATGTCCTCAGATCTAATTTGGTGGCACATTCTTTGAATTACACAATTCTGAACTTATTGTTCAACACCACCACCACTATCACACGGGTGTCCCCATTTTAAGCACAAACCCACTGCTGCCACACAGACTGTTCCTACCAAATAAACAGCAAGGGATGTTTTACATGGAGTTTCCCACAGGGAGGCACTCTTACCACCAAATGCTTCACATGCACAGATACTCCCAACATACCAACACCAATTTGCTGTTCATAAAAAATGAATGAAAACCAAATGTTGCCAAACAGTTTATTATAATGTCAATCAACTTGAATAAACCCCCATGTGAAAAATAATTTCTATTCAACAATAGATACAGCCATATTTGTTTTTTAGTTTTCACAATCCATGTATAAATTAAAACAAACTGCATATCTTGGATTAAATCAACAAATAGTCAACAAGGTTACATCATATACATATATACAGTTGTACATATATGAGTGTGTTGGTGTGTTTTCATGCACACGTAAACAATAAAACTACTGTATGTACAACCATCGGCACTGATTACATGATACATGTACAATATTGTAATCAACCACAGGAAAAATAACACCTCGTTTTGTCATCACATATGTATCCCAACTGGTTGCGACTCGGTTGTAAATGCAAACATCATAGCTATACCCAAGGTTTCATTATTAATGATAATTCACTTTTAAAATGTAAGCTAATCATGCGATATTTCAATCAAATTTGTGGTTTAATATTTATATCATCCTAACTCATGCTTCACTTATCTACATTGAATACTCCACTTGGGTGGTTACATCTTAAAGAATAATACCCTCTGTTAGTAACTCGTCGTGTAATAATGGCATGTCAAACATTGCAGGTGGTCTCTGGAGAGTAACAGGACTTGGGCTGGGGGGG
>JAECMU010093855.1:0-17867 GCA_016106625.1 Dracogyra subfuscus | reverse complement strand
TCTCTCCCTCTCCTTGTTCCTTTATCTCTCTTTATGTCTCAATAACTCCTTGTCCATCTACTTGTTCCTTTCTTTTTCTGTCTCTCATTGTCCCTGTCACTCTGTCTCTCCTTGGGATGGGATTTTGCTCAACAAGTAGAGTTCTCACTTGAGATGCTTGCATCGCAGGAACGAACCACCTTGGTGATTCAACTGATTGCGTTTTTCTCATTCCAACCAGTGCACCTGTCTGATACATTTATTTTTGTTGAATTAGTTTAACTTACACATGTATTTTGGAGTGTTTTGAAGGCAGATTTCACACTAACTTTGTGGGGTTTTTTTGGTTTTGTAACCATAACATTGAACATGAGTTTGCACAAATAATATGAAAACCAAAAGTATATTCATTTGTTAAAATTGTGATTTAGAAATTATGACATATTTGAAAAAGTTTAAGGTAGGTAAGAATAATATGTATTAATATATCCTAAAATATAATGGCTATGTAACATTTAAAAATGTTTGTTCATAATAACAATTCACTGGTTTGCGCATACATGTACTTCACAAACAATTCAATGTTTGTGATAACTTAATAAAACTTTCAGTTTTCAACATTAATGGGATCTTAAGTTCATTAGCATAAATAGTGTCTACATAAGTGCATTGGATATAATTTTAGATTGTAATTGTAAGTTGCTTTAAAATAATTTGTGATTGATTAAAACACTATTACTTATGATAGTGTTAATAAGCTTGAAGGATATATTTGAAATGTTTACCAATATTTCTTATTTATTTATCTACAGTTTTAAAATTTGCAATAAGCATATACATATTCCTTTACATTCTTTTGTATACAATACATTTCCTTCCACTGATTATCATTGAATGTATATATTTACAGCTATGTAATATATGTCGCCATGCATATTGTATGAATATGGAAGAGGGCCTCATAAGTTGTCAAACTTGTGCCCAATTCTTTTGTTCTTTGTACAATAAAATATGTTTGCAAACAAACAAACCTAAAAGGTTATGCAATATTTATATGAGAGCAAAACTAATCTCACTGCAGTTGTTTTAGAATAAGCTAGATTTGAAGGTTGTCCCTTTTATTAAAAATCTAGTGTGGTAATATAAGCTAAAATTAGTTAGAATTCTACTTGATAGTGTTTTGCTGTGAAAGAATAACCTATAGTCCGTCCCACAGGGAATGCTTTTTTCATACTATGGAATTTACTATATTAAAGGGACATTCCTGAGTTTGCTGCACTTTTTAAGATGTTATCGACTACAACAGACTTTTTAACGATTGTATTTACATATTAAATATATTTTTCTGCATAAAATATTAGTGACTGTATATTTAACGTGTTTCTGGTCGTTCTGATATTTGTACTAGGTTAAATTCCATTGTATTTTCTAAAATATATTTTTTCGTATGTACGAAAATATTTGAAGACAAAATCCAGTTTGGGCTTCTTACAAATATTAAGATGGCCAGAAAAACATTGAATATACAGACACTGATATTTTAAACAAGAAACAATATTTTTTATGTAAGTTTAATCGTAGAAATATTTTATTTTTCGGTAACATCTTACAATGCAGCAAACTCAGGAATGTCCCTTTTTCTTTTTATGTCAAACCAAATTGAAATTATTTACAAAAATAAACATTTTTGTAGAAGGATGGGACTGACTATTGATAATAAACTATCTTAGTATTAAAAATCTAATGTAGGTACAATCTAAATCAAACAAAATTCAGCTTGTAGTGTTTTGCTGTAGATAATTGAAAAGGTGTAGTTTGCCAGAGCTCAGTGTTAAGTCTTGTCTGCTTGCCAGGGACAAGTATTGTGTGGACGACAAGTAAATTGTTTTAACAACCTGTCCTATAGGACAAGTCAAATGAAAATAACAATATATAGACAAAATTAAAAACAAATTGTAATTAATTTAATACATGGTATATTTGTCTGACAGTTTTGTTTTAATTGAGCAGATGTTTTGCTGTTAACAAGAAACAGCTTTTAACAAGAAACAACTTAAGTATTGCTTGGTCTTTTAAGAAAAACATTTTGGGTTGAATAAGCATATTTCAGAGAGAACAACTGAAAATGGAGAGGCACAAGTTGAAGTTGATGTTGAAAGCCCAAACACAAGAAATTGAAATTAAATTGAGCTGCTTCATGTGAAAATCTCCCTTTTGTCCTATCAGGTCTGTGCTTATAAAACTTAAAGTCTTGACTTTAACGTAATGCTTTTTGAATGGCGTTGCCATGACATTAAAGTCTGGACTTTATTAAATTCTAGACTTTAAGGTTTATAAGCAGGGGGCCTGGAATACTCTTGTAGATTGTAGATACCAAAAGCTGTATTTATACAGCACTACAGGTCTTGGAATAGTTACTAAATCACACATTTGAAGCATTGTTTTAGATCTTTATGAAATGACCCAGTTAAATAATAGAAGCCCAACTTGTACTATAGCAGGATGAATGGGCAGCAAGTATGAAAAAAGTGTCCATTTTCAGGTTAAAAGTGTTACTGTCTTGTTGGAGACCCTATATGCCCCAGATTTTTTCTTCTTCTCTTTTTCTAGTTGTTTTAGGCTACAATTGTTAAACATTGTGTTTGAGTGGTTTCCGAAACATTTCTTTGCATTTTTTTTCAAATACATGTATATGAACAATTAAATAAAATTTTAAATGTATAAATATATATTTAAAGCCAAACAAATTAACTTTCTGGTCTCTGGTCAGCACATGCATAGATTTTGACCTCCCATGACAACATTTAGTTTTTTTAATTCCCGTAGTATAATGTCAGTTTTGGTAGGAGTAACCTGTGGGTTGTACAGAAACCTCCGTGCTACTGTTTAGGAAAATATTTAGGGTACCAAGGCAAAGGAGGGGGCACCATGGCCATTGAGGATGGTCTGAGGCAGACTTAAAAAGCTAAATATACCCACCTTTTCTGTTTTCATGTTTAAAAACAAGAAAAGAAAGAAAAAAAAGAAAAAAAAAAAAAAGAAAAAAAAAAAAAGCTGCATCAATTGTGGAATTTTGGTCTGGTCAGAGACTAACTTTTTCTTTTTATCATTTATTTATTTCAACTTATTTTCATGTCTATATCCAATTAAGATTCACATCTCAGCTATCTGGGCTGTCTGTTTAGGATAGGGGATTAGTTGTTGTTTGTTAGTGGTTAGTAAGAGAGAAGAGAGTTTTAGTGGTCTTAAACCTACCCATTGAGTCATTAAAACTCGCTCAGGGTGAACCCTGTACTTATCAGCCTTATGACCGATGGCTTAACCACGACACCACCGAGGCTGGTCTAAGTATAAAATTTCATATTTAGTATTGCTTCGGTACTGTTAGAAAGTTCTAATATAGAATAATTACATTTGATGATTACGTAGTTTATGTGTCATTCACATGTGGCTTGTAATTCTACTTGATTAGTGTAACTTAGTCTTAGATGATCAATGCTTTACTTGGTTCACAGTTGCTTGAAGGCTCACCTAAGTTTTCTTCGTGACATGGAGTCAGGAGATGACTCTGATGGTAGGGGAGGTAAGCACTCACCTTACTCACCTGCAGAAACTATACCCAGTTACCTCCCTTGTGCCTATAATCCACTGTAGAAATGAAAACCGCTTGTAAGATGGCCAAATTGGCCTTATCTTGTATATTCTTCAAACTATACATGTAACTCTTGACCATCACCAAAATTTTGTTTTAAAAATAAACAAGGGTTGCTTTTGAATTTCACAGTTTATGTACTTAATGAATTACATTAAACTTGCGCTACTGTATAGCACTGAATATTTGTCAAGCATCTCAAGTGCTGCACGACATTTTTCAAGGATGTTGGATCAGAGACAGACTCAGGAGATTTATTTAGGGGAACTAAGGCAAAAAGGGCATATGGACCAACTCATGAGAGACAACCTGATGGAATTTGGGTGTTTTTAAAATAAGAAAAAGCGCATAAGTAGGATGGGCTGGGTCCCCCTGTCCTGGACGGAGAGATCCGGCCAAAGCTGGTCCCTGTGCCCAGTATAGGCATGCACAACAACAGCTTGCTCTGAATGTGTACGTAAAGTCCTTTTAGCATTTAGCACCCCAGGTCCCCTCTCCCATATCTACCTCTGTTGGATTTGTTACTACAGAAATATACTTCATTATATATTTAGATTAACAAGCTTGCACTATCATCTGGCTCATTTTGTTGATCTTGTAACATCTTTTTACGCAATTTCTCGCTCCAGCCAGTGTGCCACAACTGCTATATCAAGGGTGTGGGACGTAGCCTAGTGGTAAAGCGCTCACTCATTGAGTGGTTGGTCTGGGATCGATTCCTGTTGGTGGGCCCATTGGGCTATTTCTCGTTTCAGCCAGTCCACAGGTATATCAAAGGCTGTGGTATGTACTACCCTGTATGTGGGATGATGCATATAAAAGAAACCTTGCTGCTAATCGAAAAGAGTAGCCCATGAAGTGGTGACAGCAGGTTTTCTTCCTCGATATCTGTGTGATCCTTAACCATATGTCTGACACCATATAACCATAAATAAAATGCGTTGAGTGTGTCATAAAATAAAACATTTCCTTCCTTCTTTTTGTGCATTGAAAACACATTTTTGTCATCATCTTTTCCATTCATTACAACCACATCATGTCAACCATGCCAATTCATAGTGGTATCTCATCTACATTGACCCATCCATCGGATGACTTTAGTTTCTCCGTCTTTACTTGTGATAACCTTGTTGTGATATTAGCTGTCTGATCTTTCAGCCACATCGGTAATGCGGATAATATTTGTTTATTTGTTTGTACATTCATAATCTCATAAACAAACATTGATCCATATATCTATATGCTCATGACAACTACATCATTAGTATAAGCATTGGTCCAGCCATCATTCTACTTATAATAACCATATTAAGTAATACTGTCCCACCCATCTTTCTTCTTATAATAAGAAAATCTATAATATTGGCCCACCCATCTTTCCTCTTATAATAATAAAATCAGAAATACTGGCCCATCCATCTTTCAACTTATAATAACCAAATCAGTAATACTGGTCCACCCATTTTTCTACTTACTTTAACAACATCAGTAATATTGGACCACATTTTTTTTATGTCATAAAATCAATATGGTATAACATTGTCCGCCTATCTTTTCACTTATAATAACAACATCAGTAATACAGGCCCACCCATTTTTCTACTTATAATAACCACATATGTAATACTGGTTCACCCATCTTTCTACTTATAATAACCACATATGTAATACTGGCCTACCCATCTTTCTACTTAAAAAAACAACATCTATAATACTGGCCCACCCATTTTTCTACTTATAATAACCACATATGTAATACTGGTCCACCCATCTTTCTACTTAAAAAAACAACATCTATAATACTGACCTAGCCATCATTCTAATTACGACCTTATTACCTTATTCTTTTTAAGATATACACACTACATTTAGCCAGGGCTTCTAGATTATGGTAGCCCCACTCCCATGGCTAGTGATATTTATTGTTGGGCTAGTAAATATCTACTATTGCCATGCACGACAGGGCTTCTAGATTATGGTAGCACCACTCCCATGGCTGGTGATATTCAGTGTTGGGCTAGTAAATAACTACTATTGCCATGCCCAATGGCTAGTGAATATTTTGGGTCAAATGTTGCAGTTACATCTATTCTGTAAATATGAATATCCTGCCCACACCCCAATCCCCCAATGTTAGTGTTTTAAAGCTCTATCTCCCTCTTTAAGTAACATATTTGATTATTACTAGTATTTAGTAACAAAAAAAACAAAAAAAACAAAACAACAACAACATTGTATTAACTTCTCAAAATAGGGCTAGTGAATTTATAATCATGGCTAGTAAATTCTAAAAATCACTGATCCCATTGCTAGTGGATTCTATAAAAATTCTAGAAGCCCAGAATTTTAGCGTAGAAACTACTTCAATTGCTTTTCCGCTAAAGTAATGTATACATCTGTAGAAGCTTTTTAGTTAAGATGCATTTGTAGTAGCATCCTGTACTGTAAAGAAATGCTGTATACATGTACATCGAGGTTATGTAGTAGCTGTATTACTGTGTGTATGTTAAGTGGGTGTTTGTTATCAACTTATCGCTTACTTATACATGTACATTCAGTGTCCAACATCTTTTCTTTTCTTATGCCAATAGTTTAAATTAGTTGTAGTTTAATTTAATTGCAATTTTGTATGGTACATGTACCTCAAATAATGAAATGTTAGAAATATTCTACATAACTGTCAGGACTGGCTATTGGCTTCATGATGAGTAAAAATGTTACGCTACACAGTTTTAAAAACCTGAAAAACCGTCTTTTGTTTTTTCTTATGAGTGTAAAACCTCAGATAATTGTACACATATGTCTGATACAATTTATTATAATTATGTAAAATGGACTTCAATTTAACTTAGGCTAATATATTTAAAAACATATATAGTTTATAAAATAATACAACTGTACACATGTACAAGCAAATAATATAGCATTTGACAGATTTGTAATACATGCATATATATAAAATTTTCATAATATATAGATAGGGGTGGGATTTAGCTCAGTCGGTTGAGTGCTCGCTTGAGGTGCTTGCATCGCAGGATCAAACCACCTCGGTAGACCCATTCCACTGAGTAGGGGTTTTCTCGTTCCAACCAGTGCACCACAACTGGACAAAGACCATGGTATGTGTTTTCCTGTCTCTGGAAAAGTGCATATAAACGATCCCTTGATGCAATAGAAAAAATGTAGCAGGTTTTTCCTGATGACTACAAGTTTGACCAAATGTTTGACATCCAGTAGCCGATGATTAGTTAATCAATGTGCTCCAGTGGTGTCGTTAAACGAAACAAACTTTTTTTTGTACATAAATACACACATATGCATCTAGAAACATAATTTGTTATGCATAACTAAAAACTGTTATAGCTTACATGTATAATTGACTGAAAAGATGTAAAGTAATTTTTTTTAAATCCACTAAAAACCAACAACCATATTCAATATTCATTAAAGTATTTTTCTGATAGTCTCTTTTTTAAAAATTAATGTGGTTTACCGTATTGCTGAATAAAAACTAATATATATTAGTATTAATACATTTATAATAATTTAATTCTTGAAATATACAATAATTACTTTGTTGTTAAAAAAACAAAAAATAAAATGGACAGAAAACATAACTATATTATCTTCTAAAGAACAACAAATTTAAAAAATCCATAACCATTAAATAATATGAGTGAAGTATACAGAATATAAAAATAAATATTTAATAAAAAGGGGTATCTAATAAAATAAAATTCTGTCAGGGTTTTTCATCTTTGTTTCATGTATATTTTTGCAAGGTTTGCCGAAGTTGGATCGTTACAATGATGATGCCTGTTGAAAGTGCTGAGTATTGTTCATGAATGTGTTTGGTGAGAGTAACTTATTACCTCCCTTTATGTTTGCTGCAAGTGACTTATTACCTCCCTTTATGTTTTGTGAAAGTAACTTATTACTTCCCTTTATGTTGGCTGATAATGACTTATTAGCTCCCTTTATGTTTACTGATAATGACTTATTACCTCTCTTTATTTTTGTTGAGAGTAACTTATTACCTCCCTTTATGTATAATGATAATAACTTATTACCTCCCTCTATGTCTTGTGAAAGTAACTTATTACCTCCCTTTATGTTTTGTGAAGTAACTTTCTCGTTCCTTTATGGATTCATGGATTTCCTACTGAATAGCAGAAGGATGTTTCTCTTAGGATGCACATCTTTGCATAAAACATACTACTAGTCACTGTTTTGTGCTTTTGTAGATAAATACAAGTAGATGAGTTTTGCTGCATGTTTTTTCTTCAATGCACGCTTTCTGCTTAAATACAGTTTGATGACATCAGTTCTCTTTCAGTGGACAGACTTTTCACATCTGCCTCACATTCCAAAGCTATTTCTTTCTCTGGTTATCGGTGTCTCTTTAGGAGTGGGATGTGGCCAAGTGCTAAAGCACTAACTTGATGCATGGTCAGTCTAGGATTGATTCCCATTGATTGACCCATTAGGTTATTTCCCGCTCCAGCCAATGCACTATGACTGGTATATCAAAGGTCTTGGTACGTGCTATCCTGTTTGTGGGATGGTGCATATAAAAGATCCCTTGGTACTAATGGAAATATGTAGCGGGTTTCTCCTCTTAAGACTGTGTACACTGAAACACACTGATTTGATTGTGGTGCTGTTTTGCGTAGTGTAATGTAACAAAGTAACTGGTTAGGTGAGTAGCATTGTACATGTCTATACTATAGTTCTTTAATGGGATAGAACATTCTCGTGAGAAATAGTATACTTAAAATTTACTATTCCATTCCATTGGAATAGTAGTAAAAAAAACCTAAATGTTGACTCCTGTCAATACAATATTAAATATACAATAATATAGTTATTTTTTAAACTGATTCTTTTAATCATATTCTTATACTCAACTTTGTTTGACACCCAATAGCCAATGTGTATTTTTGTGCTGGGGTGTTGTTAAACATTCATTCTTTCATTCGTTTGTTTGTTAATTCGTTTTTTCATGCATTCATTCATTCATTCATTCATTCATTCATTCATTCATTCATTCTACCTATTCAAAATTAAGACACAGTTTCTGTGATGTTGCATGTTTCTACTGTTTTGATAGCTTGCTTTGTTTTACTTTTTTCTTGTTAATTTCCTTGTTGGAAAGGGAAGGATATAATTATGTTGTAATAGAAATAAAGAAAAACTTACTCAAATATCTTGTAATTTTTGTTACTAGTAATTTGTATTATAATTATCATAACTCTCTGGTTAAATCATTTGTAGACATTTACAGAAGTGCATTGTACAGTAAAGTACTCTTATAATGAACCGGAATGGACCATGATAGTTAGTTCGTTATAGCAGTAGTTCACTGTACGCATTTGCTTAATCTGGTTGTTAATGTATAGGGAGAAAAATGGGACTTTACGATCAGTTTGTTCTATGCAGTTGTTTATTCTAAGCATTATTACAATGGCAATTATACATAAAGTGAAAAAAGAGACAAATTTTGAGGTATTGTTTTCTGATCTCTTCTCACCCACCATGCTTTGTTACATACTCAATACTATTACAGTGGCAATTATACAGAAAGTAAAAAAATTAAAAAAATTGAGGCTTTAATATCAGTAATAATTTATATTATTGGTACTGATTTCTGATATCTTCTCAATCACCATGCTTTGTTACATACTTATAATTAGAATGGATCACTGATCTGCCAATCATAACACATGTGTTTATAACACATTGATGGTTTTCTTTCACTGGACACAAATTGACAGGGCTAGCTTTGGGTGAGCAAAATATTTCGACAAATTGTCTATTAAACTTAAAATATTGCAGAAATCAACAGATATTTTCTTTAAAATGTCAATTATTACATGAAATTATTTCGCCCTGTATGATATCAAAACAAAGAACAACAGGTCATGGGTTATTTTGGTCAGACTACATGGACAATGTTTTTATACTCAAGCAGATAATAATATATAATTTATATATCATTTAGTGTATAAAAGTATAACAGATTTTGTTCTTCCATCACCAGTTCCAATACAGTATTGTATCATCATATTCGGGCAAAATGTGCTAACTGGAGACCTTTTTACCATGTATTTCCATCATTCTACCTGTAGAATTAGTTGTCATCCATGTAAAAATGCATAGTGATTTGTTTGTAACCTTGTATAGCTGAAATAGTTGTGTTCATGACTTGTCAGTGTTTTATATGCCAAGCAGCAGGGCCATCAGACAAAAAGGATTTTATCTCGGGGGGAGAGGGGAATAATCACACTGTTCAAAAAATATAAATGTGATGAGGAGAAAGAGGTAGGTGTGATTGGTAGAGGGGGCATAGCGTGTGTTGCCAGCACTTAGAGCAAGGCAAGTATTGCGCCCCCTAACCAGTGCTCCATTATAGCACTCCCTGTCCCTTTGTCAGTCCAGAATTTTGCACCCAGGGCAACTGCCCCAGTGGCCCCGCCTACACTACACCACTGCCCCTGACTGCCATGCAGTGCCATCAGAGCAAGGGTGGGTAACTATTCAATGTCCATAATACACTATCCTCCAGTTGCACCATTTGTATATCTTTATTTTTATCTCATGAATATGTTTAAGTGAAAGATAAAATAATATATATATATATATATATATATATATATATATATATTTATATTAAACCTGAAACTATGTGACAGAGCTAGATTTTCATGAGTGAGACAGAGCTTATAGAAAATAAAATATTTTAAAACATAAAATTCTCACGGTTCTGTTATGCATTGCTTAATATCTGAGCCATTTTCTTTATGTAATTTCTGTTTTCCTTGCTACATTATTATATCACTGCATGTACAAGTAATTGCAAAATAAAAAAGCCATTATTTTAATACTAAATTCAAAACATGTTTCATCCAATGTTATAACATTTTATCTTGAAATATTCCTATTTTGTTGTGTTCATAATTACTTTTCGACATAAATTCCTAATAAAAGTCTGGGTTTTTTTTTTTCATTACTAGATTATTTATTAATATTTTCAGTAAAATAACTACTGTAGTTGTAGGCAATAACTCAGGAATTGGCTACAGTATAAAAATCTACAGATAAAAATCTGAAAATAAACTGTATATTCCTTGTCTGATATTTTCTTATGAATCTTGATTTACCTACACCAAAAGGTTTGTTTTTGCACCTGCATGCATTCATTTATCTGCACCTTATCACCTGCACTTTGTCACTTTCACCACACTTACACTTAAATGTCTGCAATATTTGTTTATAATTCATCAACTATTTTATTCTTGTGTTTATTTTATCAATATGTATCAGTTTAATTTTGTATAGCCTACTATATATTTTGTGGTAAAATCCCCCAAAACAAATCAATAATAAAAATTTTTAATTATCCCTTAAAAAACAAAAACATTTTTGTTTGATAATACAATTATTAAATACATTTTTAGGAATTATCTATTTTATTATTATATGTTTATTTTATCAATATGTGTCAGTTCTATTTTGTGTACTGTATATTTTGTGGTGAAAATTAAGAGAGCAAAAGAACATTCATGGACCATTCATCCCTAAAAACATTTGTATTCAGATAATACAATTATTAAATACTCTTTTAGGAATAATGACAAAATTACTAAGTACTTTTTGATTGGTTGGATATTATATATTAATTTTATGGGTTTTGACAGGGCTTAATGCAATGGAGTAAGGTGTGGTAAGCACTGTGGATTTTCTAAGACAAAGATTTAAATAAACGTGTATGAAATGTTTGCTTGTTAAATGTTAAATGCATGTCGGACCTGTCAACCTTTGGATATTTGTATTGAAAAAGCAGGAGATTTGTATTGAAAAAGGAGATTTGGTAAAAAAAATAGCAGAAGATTAGTTTTTTTAACATATTATAATTTTACATTCTAATAGAGAGTAAAACACTGTCAGCCACATGTGCTCATCAATGTAGACATTTTTCAATAAAACTTGCAGATATTTGTTCTTCTGCTGATCGTCTCTGTGCCACTTCTAATGGCATCTAGAATGGCGGCTAAATCATTCATCTTGTGGTTTTATCCCACAATTCCCCATTAATACAAAAAGAGGAATTAAAAATGTTTAATAATATTATTACATAACTTTCCTGATTTCTTTTTCTGTTGGTATGCATTAAAAACATTATTCAATGCTGTAAAAAAAAAAAATTATATTAGCACCACTGTACTCTCCTGTCTGTGTCTATGATTTTAAAATACATAATTTATTAACTCTTTTTTTTTTTAAATACCAATACGAAAAAAATCTATGCTTATCTGTCATATCTGTTTATGTCTACATATAACATTTTATATTCTGCAAAAATCTTTGTTCTGTAATGCTTATGTTTTTAATATATATATATCTGTGTGTATGGCTTGACAACTACTTGTTTCTCAAATATATTTATGTATATATGCAGGGATGTGATATTCATTTAAAATTAAAGGCTCAAATAATGTTAAAAGCTGAAAAGATGTTTTTTTAAATGAAGAATTCCACACCACTTTTAAATGGTTGGGTATTTTTCTTATTTCATATCAAATCTAGTCTTTCTTTTTCAGGGCTTACCCTGTCTATTACCAAATTAGCCATTTAATTATTTGTTTATACAAAGTGGTTACAATATTTAGTACCATATTTGACTAATAATAATAATAATAATAATAATAAAAAGTTTTAAATGTGCCACTTTTTGAAAAAACCATTTATTGAAATACTCAAAATATGTAAAACTTTGCTAAAATCGAAATTATTTCCAAATTATTTTTAAAAAGAAAGAAAAAGAAAAAAAAGAAAAAAATTAACACAAAATTCACATCCCTATATACTATGCTTCCAATGACTGTCAACCTTTGTTCTGTTTTTGTGCAGCATATTACATCTGCTTGTTTAACGTTTCAGGCCACGCCTTCCGACTAAATCTCTTCTTTCCGTCCATCCGCCAAAAATTACAAGTAAGGTTATAGCCGGCCTCTTGCGGACGAAGCCAGCTGTGTGCCGCAGTGTGGACTTGTTTGCGTCTAGTTGACATGTGTTTGATGTACGTGTGGCTGTAGCTAGCTCAGCTTCTTGCCAAGGTGATTGCAGGCGTTTAGTTCATAGGGGATACGGGAGGGTAGGGAAACTGTGTTAACGTGCTGATATATGCACTAAAGGGGTGGGTAGGGAAACTGTGTTAACGTGCTGATATATGCACTGAAGGGGTGGGTAGGGAAACTGTGTTAACGTACTGATATATGCACTAAAGGGATGGGTAGGGAAACTGTTAATGTACCAATACCCAATACTGGGTACAAGTTCTTGCCAAGGTGATTGCAGGTGTTTAGTTCATAGGGATATGGGAGGGTAGGGGAAACTGTGTTAATGTGCTCATATATGCACTAAAGGTTCAGACTCCTGTACTGGGCCTGTGTGCATACTGTAACCTCACCGTGGTGCAGGGGTGTAACATTCTCTTTGAGAATCGCCAATACTGCACAAAATTGAAATGTTTAGTAAAATTCAGTATCTGTAAAAATCTGTGATATTATTGTTTTTGTACAGTTCTTTACACTGTTTTTGTTTAAACTTTGTATTTTTATATTGGTGTTGATCATCTCTTTATTTATTTGCATTTACCATAGTTTAACACCCAATAGCCGATATATTTTTTGTGCTGGGGTGTCGTGAAACATTCATTCATTCATTCATTCCTGTACTGGGTACAAGTTCTTGCCAAAGTAATTGCAGGTGTTTAGTTCACAGGGGATAGGGCTGGGTAGGGAAACTGTTAACACGCTGATATGCACTGAAGGGTTGGTAGGGAAACTGTTAATGTGCCAATACCCCCTGAAGGTTGAGGCTCATCTGCACTGGACTAAGTCTGTTAATGTATCAATATTCACTGAAGTACTTGGCACAAGTTCTTGCCAAGGTGACTGCAGACATTTAGTGCACAGGGGATAGGGGTGGGTAGGCTAACTTTGTTAACAGTTCACTGAGATAGGGATGGGTAGGGAAACTGTTAACATGCTGATATGTGCACTGAAAGTTCAAGCTCAACTGTATTGGGCACAGGTTCTTGCCTAGGTAATTGCAGGTGTTTAGTTAATAGGGGATATGGCTGTGTAGGGAAATTGTTAATGTACCAATATCCAATACTGGGTACAAGTTCTTGCCAAGGTGGTTGCAGGTATTTAGTTCATAGGGGATAGGGCTGGGTAAGGAATTTGTTAGCGTGCTGATATGCACTGAAAGTTCAGTCTCATCTGTACTGGGCACAAGTTCCTGCCACAGTGATTGCAAGCATTTAGTTCACAGGTGATAGGGGTGGAAAGGCTAACTCTGTTAATGTGCCAATATGCACTAAAAGTTCAGTCTCATCTGTACTGGGCACAAGTTCTTGCCAAGGTGATTGGCGGTGTTCAGTTCTCAAGGGGAAGGGAAGGGTAGGCTAAGTCTGTTAATGTACCAATATTCACTGATGTTAAGACCCATCTGTCCTTGGCATGAATTCTGAGCGCATGCTTATAAAACTGTTGTAGTGTCTAGACTGAAGACTCTTAAATAGAGTCTGGGGCGGGAAGTAGCTCAGTCACGTAAAGAACACACCTCATACACAATCGGTCTAGGATCGATCCCCATTAGTGGCCTATTGGGCTATTTCTCAGTCACGTAAAGCACACACCTCATACACAGTCAGTCTAGGATTGATCCCCATTAGTGGTCTATTGGGCTATTTCTCAGTCACGTAAAGCACACACCTCATACACAATCGGTCTAGGATCGATCCCCGTTAGTGGCCAATTGGACTATTTCTCAGTCACGTAAAGCACTCACCTCATACACAATCGGTCTAGGATCGATCCCCGTTAGTGGCCTATTGGGCTATTTTTCATGCCAGCAAGTGCATCATGACTGATAGATAGATAACAATTTAACGTGCCCATATACCACTAGGGTTTCGAACACGCCTCCTTCCAGAATCTGACCTCTGATAAGATCAGTGGCCTGACTTGGGTTGGGAGTGGAGATAGAGGTGAAAATGGGCAGAATTTTGAAAATAGCAATTAGTAAAAAGAAAAAAAAAAGAGTAATAGATAGCAGTTTAATCACCTTTTTGTTTACTTACTTTTAAGGATCTGGGGCCCGTTCCACAAAGCGATCTTAGCCCTAAGATCAACTTAAATGCATAGGGTAGCTATGCGCTTACGGCAATCTTAGGGCTACGATCGCTTCGTGGAACGGGCCCCAGGGTTGTAGCAATCATATCCATGGTGTACATATTGACTAAAACTCTGTGTAACAGTTTTAGTCACATATGTTATTATTGTTGGCTATGGGATTTGATTTGAGTAGTATAGCTTTACATTCAGTAAATTAATAGTGCTTGTGTGTTTGTACTATACTTTGTATTACATTGTGTGACAAGCAGTATACATAATATACTATGTAGCTTAGCAAATATTTTCAACTGGATGTAGTAGGTAAAAAGGTGACTTGTTTAGAATCTGCATTATGGTGAAGAACTATTTGAAGTGATATGAAATGAACATGGACAGCACTATGGAATGTTTTTGTCTGTCATTAATTTTAAAAAAACCCTGTCTTTGCAGAGGTTTTTTTTATGTGAACAAAATATGCAGTTGAATTATTGGACAGAGACTTGGAGTTTCTTTGTAATACTAGTACATCTACATGTATGTTGTTGTAAATTTTATATGCATATCACTTTTACACCCAGATAAAATTCTGTAATCCATTTCTTGTGGAGGCCCTTTTTTCTTAAGTGTATAACATCTCCATTCGTTTTCTTGGGAAAGTCATAGCTTTTGAATGAAGATATTTGATCACAGCTCTCATCTTGATAATGTTCTTAACTGAACTGTAAATATAGGGTTTGTTCCTTTAAAGTTATAAAAATAACTTGAAGGTCAGTAGGTAGTGTGTGATCTGGTTAAATATGCAGTGAATAATGGCAGTTGACTACATGGAAAGTTTAATTTTGTATGCAGAAATTATGGTTAGGCTTCCTATTTTTTTCACCTTCTGTACACATGTATTTATATATTTCACTGCTTCATACTGTATTTGAATTTTATGATTAATTTGTCAAAACTGGAATCTCCTTGTACAGGAATGGGGCATACCCCAGTGGTAAAGCACTCACTTGATGTGCAGTCAGTCTGGGATCGATCCCCATTGGTGGGTCCATTGAGCTATTTCACGTATCAACCAGTGCACCATGACTGGTATATCAAAGGCTGTTGTATGTACTACCCTGTCTATGGGATAGTGCTTATAGAAGAAGATCCCTTGCTGCTAATCGAAAAGAGTAGCCCATGAATTGGCACCAGCAGGTTTCCTCCCTCAGTATCCGTGTTCACCACGAATTAAGCATTGCTTGCATCAGTTGTTTGTGGCAGAGTGCAGTCATCAGTTATAGACTTTTACTTCCATATTGATGACATACTTCACCTGTTAATATATCCCAAGAGAATATACTCTCTCTTTTTTTTTATCCTTACAAAATTCACCATTTTTACCATTCACCATTCACTACTATCAACATTTTCATGAGCATACAAACCTTAAGGTTTTTGGGGGGTCCCTCTCCCCATCCCCTCCACCTTCCAAAAGCATATATCAATTATTTTTTATTCTTGTACAGAATATTTCTGTCAACATTTCTTGTCTGTTTAAAAGGATCAGCTGGCAGTGACCACCTCTTCCATTGCTTACAATTATATATGTTTGTGAACATTTTGATAATTATTATATCAATTACTGAAAGTTTTAGTTGGTACACCTAGGACTTAATATACATGTATATCCGATTTAGACACAATATGTTTAAACAGTCGCATTTTAGAATTTCAAAAATTCAAGACTTTAACACTTGGCCATTTTTCACAGGATTCCAGTTTATTCAGGTTTAGCATATACTAGCATATGGATGGGGATCGGATGTAGCCCAGTGGTAAAGCGTTTGCTTGATACACGGTCGGTCTAGGATCAGTCCCTGTCGGTGGACCCACAACTGGTGTAACAAAGACTGTAGTATGTACTACCCCATCTGTGGGATGGTGCATATAAAAAATCCCTTGCTGTTAATCGAAAAGAGTAGCCCATGAAGTACCAACAGTGCATTTCCTCTCTCAATATCTGTGTGGTCCTTAACCATATGTCTGACACCATATAATCGTAAATAAAGTGTGTTGTTAAATGAAACATTTCATTCCTTCCTGTACTATGTTTTTAGATTTTCTTGTATTCCTGATTGGTATTTATAAAAGTTAACTACATTAGAAGGTGTTATTGGTTAGGCTACAGTTCACTGACAAACGAGGCTATTTTACACAAATTTAATATAGCTGGTTTTGGCTATCTGCAGCCATCCTTCATCCTCATTTTAGTTAGTTCAATTCACTTGGAATTTAGATTTTAAAGTAGCTTGTTTCCTCATGATTTTTTTTACATTTTACAAAACTGAGCTTTAAAATTAGAAATTAGCTGCTGGATCAAATTTAGATTTTCATCAGTCGTTCTGATTACAATAGGAATGACACATTAGGAATTGTAATACTTATATCCATTATTTTCATTTACATGAAAATAATATGGGTTGTTTATGTTCTTGACATAACCTGAATTTCTAGGTTTTTAAGAAGTTTATAGTTCCTTTTTTATCTTTGTAGTGCATTTTTCTGCTCACTCAATAACAATTCCCACTTCCCATCTCAATATTGGTCTCTGCTATATAGCATCAAGTGTTGATCTTCTTTAACCATTTCTAGACAAGAGCCAGTGAAACAAAATAAGCCCTCTAAACAGTTTATTTGCAAAATGTTTTATCCTGTCTAAATTTGTTGCAAATTTTTTCCATGGTGAACTTCAAATAAAAACAGATTAAAAGAATCCTTCATATGTGTCCATGTGGGATAGGGCTATTCCACCCGAGGGTACATAATTTGTTGTCAGGGACAAGGCTTGCCGAGTTCCTGACATCATATTATGTACCCAAGGGTGGAATAGCCCTGTCCCACATGGATACATAATGGAGGATTATTTTTCTCCCATCCAGTAGATGAAATACAAGCATTTTGGGAAAACGTGAAAAACCTACTTTTTTTTATTTTACCATTGAAAAGATTGGGCCCAAAAATGGTTTATGCTAAAAGTATAAACCGAAAATGATAGTATAATTTATTATGACAGC
>JAECMU010093840.1:0-13148 GCA_016106625.1 Dracogyra subfuscus | reverse complement strand
CCACCCCCCATTCGAATCCCGCTTACTCCGGATCAAAAATCAAAAACAAAAGAACCGTTCATGTATTAATTACCTCTGTCTACACCGGATTCGGATTTGACTGAACAATCGTTAAAAGTCTCTATTAGTCGATAACATCTTACAAATTACAGCAAACTCAGGAATGTTCCTTTAAGTATATATATATTTTTTATGTCTGCGAAATAATCGATTGCAAGTCTGGTTTGTAGGACTGTGTTTTCCAACCATCCATGGGTTCAAATGTCATCGTTGATCGGGAGTTGTCGATCATTCAAGAACCATAACTCTGAATGAACTTTGTGAGCGTAAGGATTTTTGTTTTGTTTGTTTGTTATAATTACGGTTATATCGGCGTTGGACATATGGTTATGTCGAGAAAAACCCAATGGTTAGCTGACGGGGATCAATCCTAGACCGGTGCGTAAGGAAGTTATTGACAATGTGATGTTCGATAATGGGTTTTACGACTCCCTTTGTCACTGACCTCTATGACTAACTTTAATATTGTTAATTCATTAACAGTTCTAATACCGATAGTGACCGATATATAAATCAATTCGAGTCAGTCATTGGCAATACATAATAGGGAGCAGACCGAAGGATTATGCCTCGTCTAAATAGATACCTAGTGAGGTCAAAACCTGACCCTAATATTAAAAATGTTTGGGTGGTTTTTTTTTAAATTTTTATCACGTTTTCAACATTAATTTAACTGACATTTTGGAAACAGCTTCATAGCTCATTTTGCTACTTTGGTGGCCTAAACCACTCAATATTTCATTTGATATTGTGAATCTGAAGATGGCACAAATGCAGTTATTTATAAACAACATTTCAGGGAAATCCAATACAGGTACAGGTAGTTGCATTCCTCTTCATACAAACGCTCACGGTCTGGGCATTATATCTACTCGGATAGAACAATTTCCACGAGATAGTCCGATTCGGCATCCCTATTTACTGTGAAATGTGGGCAAGCATTAAAGCACTTGAAGAGATTGGGGATTCGTGTATATCCAAATATAGGCTATAATTTCTACAGACTCGCGTCCGTGTCTCCTTGCATTACAATAAGTGATGCTCGAGCCACCCTTGAGTTGGATGGTGACAAGAAAGCTTGTTGTCTCTTCCATTGCTAATACATATATTTTGTTGGGTACTTAGCCGATTAGAGTCTCAAGTCTGCTTTGAATTTGATACATGCCAGTACCGGTGTCCGCATCAGTGATTTTAACCAATATATCTATATTTTCAACTTTGCAACATAATTGGAACGGTGCTATTATCAACGAGCTTCATTCTGTCATGGCAGTCTTTTCATTGGTAGTGCATAAAAGATGGGGCTGGTCCGATGGTGAGTTGGCATCATCAGCCAAACAAGTCGACACATTTAAAAAAAAAAAAATGTAACACAAATAGAGTAGAATAATAAAATTTAAAAAAACCTATTGATAATTCTGACATACATAGTCTTAAGCGGGAACCCACAACATTTTGTTTTCAATAGCAGCAAGCCATCTTTGATATATAATTTCGAAGCGACATGATAGGACATACAACGACTTATGCACCTGTCGTGGGATATTAGCACGGAGAGGTAGAAACCCCAATCGGAGAACAGATCCACCGATGACCTTCGATCCTACATCAATGTTTGTATTTTATTATACTTTCCCCCACAGTTCTTTAAACTGTAGTAATACATAATTATATACATTTTAATTCTTAATACAAGCATTATGTCCTTATACTTACCTTTTGAGACAAGTGCACGGGGCACGTTATGTCAATACTTGTTTAACGTGCACGGCGATTTGCTTCCCTCTATGTAGCATATTTAATATGGCGGGGGACGTTTGACGGTTGTCATTGGAAGATTTATTTTGTTAATAATAATTCAAGTACTTCAATCGGGATTTAGTGAATATGATAGATTATACTTTTTGTATCCATTTGTTGGAACTATTTCGGTTGAGAAACGGTCGAACTGTGGTGCAGTCCTGGCTTTACAAAGCAGTAGAGGGACACTGATTACAACCAACATTTGTATTCCGTTCAAAACATTTGATGTAGGGGTTGTAACATTATTGTGAATTTCCTTCAGTGGGAATAACGAATAAAATTCAGTGTATAACTTTAAAAACAAAACGTGAAACAATTCAGCAAGCATTTATCTATGGCACAACTATTTCTATACAAATACATGTCACTGTGATACGGTGTTGTTGGCTCATATCCACGTTTTTGTGTGGGGAGGGATCTAGCTCTTAGTGAAGTGCTCGCCTGTGGGGAATGGTTTAAAGGTTAGAATATTCAATGTCATCAGAGGAAATCAGCTACAGTTTTCTATTAGCAGCAAGAGTTTTTTTATATGCATTTCCCACAGACAGCAAATCACGTACCACGACGGTCTTATGACCTGTTATGGTGCACTGGTTGGAACGAGAAAAAAAAACCCAACCCAATTAGTTAAATGGATCCACCGAGGTAATTCGAATCTGCCACGCAATTCCCCCCAGGCGAGTGCTCAACCGACTGACCCCAATCCCGCCCCCGTGGAATCTCGTCTGGAGAATGTTTGACATCCAGTAGCCGAAGATCTCTTATTGCTAAAGGAAAAATGTCATGGATCTGTTCTGAACACTACGTGTCAAAGTAGCAAACAGCTATTTAATCAATGCGCTCTATTGACGTCGTTAAGAAAAAAACAGACTTCTGTTTGGAATAGTGATTGAGTACCATATCAGTATACCGTTTTGATGCTTGGCATAGATTATTTTGCTTTAAAAGATGTGACTAGGAGTGTCATTCAAATTTTATTAATTTAGTTTGTACAATATATTTGCGGATATCTAATTGTATGTTTGTTCTATTTACAGAATGTGCGTGCGCTGTAAATTCGACGATTCTCTCATTTAGTGAAGATGTACCACCAGGTAAGATGATTCAATGATACAGACATGGCACAAGCATGTAGACATTGTGGAGGGGGGCTGACTGAGATTCCGAGTTTCGGTGGTAGTGTCGAGGGACTTACTGCCAATAATATGTTTGATTCATAATTATGTGGGGCGATAACTGCACTAATGGAAAGGCAGCTGTTGATGATGAACTTTTGTTTTTGTTGTTACAATGTGGGCTTTGTCTTGGAGCCAAGGGTTTATTATTTGTTTTCATCCTACTTGACGTACATTTGTATATGCTTTTTTAAATTTTATTTTGCTTATCCAATTAAGTGCAGGAATTTCACGCAAGTGCTATATTGGTGTAACCAGGAAGGGATTAGTATTCATACAATGGTTTCGAAATGGACTATTTCCTACCCTCCTCGGGTGGGGGTGGGGTAAACAATCTGGAATTGCCCAAAGATTACAAACGTATGCCCTCCCCCGCCCCATGTGTCTGTGATATATATAATTATATATGTGTGTGTGTGTGACACAATGTACTAACCATTGAGAGAGCCAACATGAAATCGAGTAGGGATCACAACGAAGCTGTAAAGCTGGCGTATGGGTAAGGGTGTGGGTGTATTTAGCTTTTTTATTGTGACAACATCCAAAGGCGGATGGAAGACTGTTATTTGATGGGGCAGCTGCAACTCTGAATCGATTGTGTGCATCTGAAGAAACATGACATGGAAATCCAAGACAGGTTCCAGTTTATACAGACGGATCACGAGATGGGGATACCCATCACACAGTAATCTCCATTATATATGCCATGATTTGCCGTCCATATATGTAATATACTGGCAATCATTAAAACCCTGAACCCCATTTATGAAGCGAAGCGCTAAGATTACTTTAAGTGCATAACTAGGGGACACTTAGAAGAGTTGGACCACCCTTAATTTCACAAATATAGCAAGTTGTTGGGGACAGGTGCTGCCATCTATTTTAAGCACTAAAAATGATCTTTTTATTGATATAAGGGACTTGAAACTCTTTGGCTGTTGTCCATATTTTTGAAAACATACTTTTTTTGACAACATTGTTTGTTTTGTTTTTACACAGAGATAAGCAAAACAATATCTCTAAAACAGTAAATAGAACACTGTTCTGGTGTATTCTGCGAAATAGCTGTGACAGTCCTCTCCCTTCAAGGCATTTTACAAATCTGTGGTCACCGACCAAAATGAAAATTTGGTTTAAGTTAAAGTTGAAGGGAATGAGGATAATTCAGACAGTCCAGGGTAGTAGCATTGGGCAGTGGCCCAATCCTCCCCGCATAGTGTCACAACTCTTCCATAATTTACAAGTTCCATAGAACCACCAGCTTCCAAGCCAGGTCCAAGTTACACTTATATATCACCTACTGATATTGTTCCGCTGCCAATTTACATTTCCTTGTGTCTTCACACGATGGAATTTCCACTCTTCCCTTAATTAAAGTACCACTTTCAGTTAATTTCACAACATCAGTATCGCTTTCTTCTGATTGTGGCAGGAAAGTAGTTTAAAACGAGACCAAATACACAGTGTAATTCTGTTTTATAAAATTATTGTAATTGAAAACTCATGAATTACATGTATACTGCTGGCCTATCCAGGTGTGGCTTGATTTCAGATATCCATTCTTAAAAGTGGCACTCTTTTTGTTGTATTATTTATATACTTTTATATTAATAGCATCACAAAGCGTTTAAATCGTGACCGCTGTAGAATGTTCTTGGATAAACAGAGAATATCATATGAATGATCATTGCATACCTTTTAGCTTCTGAGTTGTTACAAATCATACCTAAGGCGCCAACATAGACGTTGGAAGGGGAAGGGGGACTAAGCTATCCCCAAGCACACCTCATTGTTGCTGGTACACGATCGATTACCGTCGGTGGACAAATTTTCATTCAAAGGGCATCATGTCTGTGTTCCGTAACCATATACTAGTATCCGACGTAGAGTTGGGTAAAAATATCATATATTTCATATCACATTTAGCAACTTTCCCTCGTTTTGAGCAATAAATATAATTTGTTTGCACAGAGGAATCGAATTTGTATCTTTGTGATATTAAAACAATATAATAAAACACTCAAATGTATTAAATAATAATATATTTTAATGGGGCCTTTTATCCCAGGCCTGGGACAAAAGGCCTACCATGGGGCTTTTTACCCTATGAACAATTTTAATGAGTGAACCATCAACTACTCTATCATAAATCAAAAACAGTTATTGCAAACTACTTTTCACATGGAAACTTAATTATTCAGTTATAGTTGTAGCAACAGATACAAAACAACACTTCAAATAACAATGAAACAGGGAAGTTAAACACATCCAGGCAAGGTCATAATCTTCTTAGTTATTCGTCTTCATCGTCATCAGAGTCACAGTTTTGACAAATGTAATTGCGTTCTCCTGTTATGCATTCTCCGTTGGCCCAATGTTGACAGGTTAGACACTGGATTCACTTCTCTCTGGGTTTTCTGTTACTAAAAGGTTCACCAGGTACTAAAACACGGTCACTCTTCATCATCACACTTTGGTTTTCAGTAGACAAGTTGATCTGTTTACTCTTGTTTTTATTCCTTTCCCTTGCCTTTCACATTTTTCATTTCTTCCAAATTATGTTTATATGGTGAAGATGTCAAGTCTTCCGCCTTTTCTGGTTTTCAAGTACGTTTTACTGATTTGACGGACTGTCATAACTCAGCCAGAATTGAGGTGACAGTCGGGATTGCAGATGATGATGATGCAGCTGCAGTTTCAAGAGATATTGATGTTTACGTGTCTCACTGCGGATTTTGAATCTGTTCCTTTTTATTTTGTTGTGGCTTTCGTTCTGGCTTATCGGTTAATTGTGCAGCTATGAAATCTTCATCCATAAAGATGCCTTCGTTAAAAAGGCCACATTATTTAATGTAGAGTAGAGTTATCAATTCTATGCCCTTTGAAGGAGCGTACTCAACAGCTGTCAGGGTTTTGTGACTATGGTGACCAACTAAGATGACCACATGCTTCTTTGGTTTTACAACAGAAGTGAAGTGTTTTAACCATTTTAGAAAAATTTCATCATCAGCCATTGTCAGTGCAGTGACCAATAGATCCAGAAGGTGCATTATTCATGAAGGCCTCCACCATATGCTTTCTAGGGGAAAAAATAACATCGGCGGAATGTAATTATCTGCGCATTTACGTTTCTTTCCCCTCTTACCACTTATCATTTTACCAACCTCACGTGCACTCTTTCTGGCAATTATCTTCACAGACTCTATGAACATTAGATATGCCAATGTCATTCATGTTACACACACACTCGGTGGACTATATGAGTGTTTGGTCAACACGTCCTTATGGACCGTAACATCGTGAAACCTGAGGCTTATTAAAGCCAACTGTTCTAACAATGTCCATTGCTTCAAGTTTGTGAATTGACGGTTCCGAGTGCAGAGATAAATATCCTCTTAGCCAAGCCATTTTATTGTTGCTATTGAAACGATGATCAATTCCCATTTTCGTAGCAAAATCAAATGCAAGACGGCAGTCATCTTTAGTTGTAATGCCAGATAAAGCCTTTTTCATTGTTTAAATGTAATCAATAAGTTTCAGCGTCAGCTCTTCAGCAATGTCTGGCCGAAAGCAACCCAAACATATGAATCCTGGTTTTGACACCTTTCCATCTGTGCTTTTGTGGGTTTTTGTTTGTGATATTCCACATCTCCATGCAGTTGGCTTCAACGGTGAACCTCCAGCTACTTCGGCAAGTGGTCTATGCAAGTCTTCTTCCACGTAAGTGGCTCTATCTTTTTTTGTTGTATATTCGTGGTATCTTTGTAACCTGCAAAATTAGGTAATAATTATATGGATGCACTAATTTGCGTAACTATTTTCTGAGATGGGTATTAGAGCTGCAGGTCTGAGGCCTAAAATGTGTTTCTTTGAAAAGAAACATAAATATTTTTTCTTCTGCATATCAGACGTGGGTGGTAGTCCATAACTTTCTCTTCTAATTCAAATTTTACCGACATTCTCGTTGCATTTCAATATCTAAGCCAGTTTATTCTAAAAAAAAATTATATTTTGCACAAACAAAAGATAAACAATGAAACAATAGTCATACACATATGGGAAAAATACTATTATCTTGAGTTTTACCCCCAAGATGGTGGGGGCCTCTTAAACTGATAGAAAGCCATTTTGAATTCATTTCGTACAAATGACTTATTCCAGCACGAATGAGTGTACCACATTTAAATATAAAGCTAATAGATCCCTGCATAACTTCGCAATACTTTATCATTATATGACCATTCTTCAACCTAAAACACGAATACTAATAATCGTAAAATTTTATAATAAATTGTCAACAATACGAAATTTCATAAAATACTTGCATGTGTTAGAAGTAAAGCTTCGGGGTATAGGAGGAATATACCTATGACGTCAGTCGAATCTTATGACGTAGCTTCTGGTTTCAGTCCATATGCAGACTTTGGGACAAAGTCAATGGGCTTTTTACCCAACCCATCTCTACCCTAACCGTAAATAAAACATTTCCTTATTTCCTTCTCTAACAGTCTCAAAAACAGTGTGGTTAACCCTTTATGACATGGTGGTCCCCCACCCATATAACATACTGGCTACGTCAGTGGGAGCGAACGTGAGATGAATACGATTTTAAACTAAATGCAAAATAAATGATATCAGACACGAGAGTAGAATAGTGTGTCTTATATACATGTGTAAAATACAGGTTTAAGAGCAATTAAAACGTGTTTTGAACAAAGTTATATACAACGCTCGCATTTAGTAAAGGGATATTTCGGACTAATACAATATTTCTACGATTAAACCTTGTATTAAATATTATTTTGTTTAGACTATCAGTGTCTGTATGTTCTTAATATTTGCAAGAAGCCCAAGCTGGATTTTGTCTTCGAATAATTTCGTACGTACGAAAAAAAATATATTTTAGGAAACAAAATAACATTTAAATTAACCTAGTACAAATATTAGAACGATCAAAAACGCGTTTAATATACAGCCACATATATTTTATGCAGAACAAATATTGTATATGTAATTACAAGCGTTAAATAGTGTCTGTTTGCAGCAAATCAGGAATGTCCCTTTAATGCGTTTAGAGTATGCTTTAAAATTAAAAATGGTTGAAATATGATTGTATGATAGTTTCCATTAAAGCGTTTGCGGTCGCGTTGCATTTACGTTATTTCCCCAATTGGTCATGTGGCGATTAAGAACTCGTTGAAACGTATGGAGGAAGCAACGTTCAGAAGAGGGTATTCCCTTATTTCCTAAACGTGTTTTGATAAAATGCCTCGAGAAACAAAACAATTTTCTGTGACCGATACAGAAAAACTAACTGAACTTGTGAGAAAGCATGATTATCTTCATGATGCCACATTACCCTACTAACCCCAAAAAGTCAATAGCCGAAATATTGTAGGCCCCAAATATGGACCGATTTAGCAGTAATTTTTTATGGACCCACCATCTGTGTTTCGTTGACAGTCTTGCCCTCGAATGAAAATTTAGTAGCAAATAATATTGCTAATGTAAATATCTGTGTAGCTTTGATGCACTGGGGGCCATCTTTCGTGGCATGTTCCAGCGGCGGTAAAGACCGAATACCCTGCTGCAACTGGATGTTATTGAGACAGGATTATACATATATAAAACAGAAATGCATAGGTTATAGGGAAAGAAGAAACGTTTGATTTTACAAAATATCGTTTTATTTTGTACAATGTCGCTGAATGGCCATGCTTGTTAATGTTCCTGGAATAGGACAACATGCCCAAATGTCCTCTAAAACAAATTTAACGCACGATCCTTGTCCGAATCATATCTTGCATACTTGACCATCAAACCTCACATGTAGGAACAACTTGGGGTGGTGTGTCACATACGATTGCTAGGTCACTGTCATACAAATACTTTGTCTATATTCACAATATTATAATTTGATCATGCCCGTAACATATTCATTAATATCTATGATTTTCCATTACACTCCTCGCCGGTACTCTTTGTTTATTTTTAAAAACAATACGTCATGTCCTTACCTTTGTCTGACACCCAATAGCTGGTGTGAATTTTTTTTTTTTTTTTTTTTTAATTTTTTTTTTTTTTTTTTTTTTTTGTTGGGGCGTCGTTAAACATCATTTATAGGCTGCGGCTTTAAATGGATACTTACAATGGTCAAAACGAATAATAATCTTCCACGGAAATATCAGAGAGAACATGATTCCCACTGAAAACATTTGCTAAACACTGGACTTGCAAGGGAGTCACAGTAGGTGCACAACCCTACGTGTATTAGCGTAACCATGGGGATGAGGTTCCACGCCCCTTTAATCACACCTCTCTTTTCTTCTCCCATCCCTCTGCCGTTCGAGAGATAGACGAACATTTAAACGATTATAATTGCTATCTGCCATGATACACTTTCACATTTTCGTGGATATTGCACGTTTGTTGAATTTGATGATGCCCCCAAGACCAACATTATTCGGTTGTCGCGAGTAACAACTAGAGACAAATTTGACATAAGCTGAGGTATTGAATGTCCACTGCCTTGCTGGTGCTAAATAGATAATTATCAACACATTTCTGTTTGTGAACTGGAGCATTTTGTCGTAACACTATACTCAGGATAATTGTAGTGTTGACAGGTGTTTTGTTTGTATTATTCAATAGTGATTTGGTGCCCTTCACAAATAGTTGTGTTCGGTGCCATTGCCACCTATGTGCATTAATAGAACTGTTGGAAAATTATTATTTTCTATTATTAAACTGCTAGCCCCTTTCAGTGTTTTATTAATTTTAAGGCCACTTTGAACGCAATCGTTCTGCCTAACAAATGGAGGGGAATTATTTAATTCATGTTGGGATCCCCTATAATTAATAGATCGATTTATCTTCTATCATCTATTTTTCATTGACATTCTGGGAGATGATGATATAATCTGTCCTATGTCATTTATATCTTATTTACTAGTACAACTATTAGAACGATTAGAAACACGTTTAATATACAGCCACTAATATTTTATGCAGAGAAATATATTTGTAATTACAATCGTTAACAAGTCTCAATTAGTTGATAACATATTAAAAATTGCAGAAAACTAAAACATGTCCATTTAATTCACACGTGTTGGGAATGTTATAAACGAGGACACAATTGTTTATGCGTTTGGATTCTTAACGTGTAACCATATGTTTTTCACTGGAGGTGAGATCCTGTCACATCTGTTTTTTTACTGGAGGAGAGCGATTCTTTACCATTTGACATTGCGGTATTACACGGAGCCGAATTCATATTATTGACCGTCATTGAGGGCAATATCATGTTTTATGGACCGAAGAAATGTAGTTATAGAACAGGGTGTAGGAGTTCTTGGGGAGGGGGGTTACCGTCCAGCGCCCTACACGCATGATGTGAGTTCCATCGCTGCCCAAATTGCTCGACGACCTACAAAATACAATAAAAATACATGAAGTAAAAGTGACGTATAACAGTACAGAAAATATTATTCATTTCAATGCCAGAACTTACAATAATTACAACGGAATATCATTTACCTGATTCCACCTCTGTGGAGTGGTCGGGAAGTCGAATAACTCGCCCAAGTATCGGTCATGATGGAAGCAAAAACGTCCTTCACCACGCCCGGAGATGGTGTTGTGGGGCGCCGGGTGGAGTAAGACAGGCTATGGTAGCTGTTCTCAGTGGCCATACACCATAAAGTGATGGCCAGCTTGACCCCCGTTTCGAGAAGACGTCCCGTTTCGAATTCGGAGAAGCGGTTCGTGGAACATGTCCATATAGTTGGTGGAATCGCCCTGTGACTCCCTCTCCAGTTCCTGCATCAGGTTGCTGTAGAAGGACCGCTTCTCGATCCAGGGACGCCTTAACTCATTGCGCTGGTTTCTTAGTCGAAGAAGTACGGCTTCAGTAACATGACCCAGCTGTTGTTCATGGATAGTGATACGAAAGTGTCGTTCTATTAATTGCCAATGATGATGTTATATGTTGTTGGGTACCCAGCCATGTTGGCATCAGACCTAAAGTCTGCTTTGGATTTGCATCATGCCAGCGTTGGTGTACCTTATACTGATGGCAACAAAATCGTATCAACCAACTGATCTATTACGAACAAGCTTCATGCTATCAAGTCGCGTATAAATGATGGAATGGTCTTGTGTAGTTCTCGCATCGCTCATACATGGCCCATTTATTTACCTTGAAGAAAGATCCTCTACGTCAGTGTGTCTACTGTCGGTGAACTCTGACTGTACATAATATGTAGTGGAGTGCAAGCATCTCAAAGAAACTCGAAACTATTTATGTGGACTAGGAAATGTGATGGAATCCTTATATTAGTTTCTACGTGATAGTGGCTTTTAATCTAAATGTTAATGTTATCTACCCGTGGTATTTATATTTTACACAGTCCTTTACCCTGTGTTTTTATTTAACTGTTGAATTTTTGTTATTGATGTTGACCATCATTACGTTTTGCCTTTACTATAGTTTGACACCCAATCGCCGATGTAGTTTTCGTGCTGGGGTGCCATTAAACATTCATTCATTCCTTACGCAGTCGGGCCAACATAAGTTCGAGTCTTCTCGTCGGGTGTCGTAGTGAACAGTGACCTGAATCCCAGAAGCCACTCCAAATAAACTGGTCTACGTGCTAAAAACTGCTGGTACCACCAATCGTAAGGTAGTGCAACCAGTCGCCCTATCGATCGCGAGGTGGCAAGACCAGTAACATAACCAATCGTGCACGACTGGTGGTACGACCATCGCAGGTTAGAGGTTTTGAACATGACCATCGACCCTGCGTCGACTAATTTTGCCCTGGCGATTACCCACAACCTCTACGACCAGTCGCGCGTACTTACTACGATTTGCCCGCGATTCCAAAAAAATTCAGTCGCAACCTGGTCGCAGGCCCTGTATGACTGGGGCTTAATACACGACTGTGGTGAGTAGTAATTCACTGGTGGTAACCCGCAAGACGAGTGATGCGAAAAATATAAATCCACCCCGAGCTGTTCGTAGTAGCAGAAGGTACCATCGGACCTCGATAACAAATACTGCAAGCCCTGATGGGGAGTTCAAATGTTTTGACAAAACAAACTGAAATACAATAGCAATGATAAAGGCATGCTTCACATAAACGTATTACAATATTAAAACGTGTAAACATCATTAAAGAGACATTCCTGAGTTTGATGCATTGTAACATGTTTCCTACTAATAAAATATTTCTACGATTAAACTTACATATTAAATATGTTTTCTTGTTTAGAATGTCAGTATATGTATATTCAGTGTGTTTCTGGTCGTCTTAATATGTGTAAGAAGCCCAAACTGGATTTTGTCTTCAATTATTTTAGGAAATAATATACGCTAGTACAGATATTAGAACGATCAGAAACACGTTTAATATACAGTCACTGATATGTTATGCAGGAAAATATATTGTATATGTAATTAAAATCGTTAAAATGTCTTTGTTAGTCGATAACATCTTACAAATTGCAGCAAACTCAGGAATGTCCCTTTAACTATATATCACACAGAAAGCCTTCTGTCAGTCTGACCTTTAATGCGGCTGACGAATGTACTATAAACAAAACCCCACCATACACCAATATTATTTACAAATGTGAATTCAATAGTGGGTCAAGTTCATTTTTAAAGGTTTTTATCTGGAGCAGCATTCACAGTTCGAAGACTTAACAAAACCGTGGAATATAATAATAACAATTATAATATTGAATACTCTCAGAGGAGCTATATTTTGGCCCAAATTTAAACATTTTGCCAAAAATATATATTTTGTATCTGGGACCAGTCTTCCACTACAAATACGTCTATATTTCTGGAACATAATTACATAATGCTCATGAAATTATTTATCAAAGATTTATTAAACAATTAATAAACAATAAAACATAACTCATAACTGGTGTGTAATCATCTCAAGCCAACGAGAAATGATACATTTGGCAACAGAATTTTTTTTGAATCTTAAATTTCATCCTGAATTCATTATAAAGTTTTATAAATACTTTGACTAATATACAATGTTTTAAAATATTATTACGTTGATTTGATCTATTGTATTAACTGCCCCCCCC
>JAECMU010093829.1:0-15169 GCA_016106625.1 Dracogyra subfuscus | reverse complement strand
CATAACATTTTGAATGCGAGCCACAAATTTTAAAGTCTTACTAAGCCCTTGGAAGGTTAGTGACTACGAAGGGCTGAGAAGGGCAGCCTTGTCCAGGTTGGGGAGCAGATGTTTCTTGTGAAGCAGGGTCCGTATCACGTGCAGGTACACCGCGTCGCTACAGATTGCATTGACCATCCGGTGTATGTCCGGTGAAGTTCAAAGTGCGTATCGTCGGGCAGCTTGGTCCATGCCACGTTGTGGCAAAGAACACGTCTGTGACGTCACTTGTTCTGCGCTACTGAGTACTAGTATTCCCAGATGATACTGTTATTGATTGGTCAGAGACCCTCTCCTAATTACAAATAATACAATATTACAAGATGGACGACAACAATTTTTATTTTTAAAATATGTATATTTAAAACGAAACAACGGAATAATGTGAAAGATTAAAACATGGAAGAAAAGGAAAGATAAGGGGGGAAATGGAAAAATAAAGTTACAGTTTGATTTGTTTAACAGAAACAATTTTTTTTACATTACTATGACTCAGGCCGTTACACAACGGCTTATGAGGTTAATGCAGTACAGAGTATAATATACGACTCTACAAGACTATATTGATTTATTAATACTCGGCTATAGAATGTTAAACATTTGGTAATAGTGGACTCGTAGTCTTAAAAGGAAACTAGCTAAATTTTTTCCATTTTCCATCAGCAGCATACACTCTTCAAGTCGTGATGTACTTGTTTTAATATTTTTTATTTTAGCCAGACAGACCAAGAAAATAATGTCATTTAATGAAACCTATTCCGCATAAAAAAAATATATAGAGGTTATTACCCTCGTGTGTTTCGGTATCGTCAATATCATATATTAGGAATAAAAATTGTATTATGCGAGCCGCTGTCGAGCATAATACATTATTTTTATTCCTAATATATGATATTGACGATACCGAAACACACGAGGGTAATAACCTCTTTATCATATATTCTCATATAAAACGCATGGCGACCAACTTTCCGGAATTTTCCGAAAAATCCGGAATTCTTAACCTATATCCTGAATTCCGGAATTAATGCTATCATTATATTTGGGGGGAGCAACCATTTCTGAATATATTTTAAATGTTCTATATTTTTAAATTCCGATTTTATTAAAGCGGGCAGCCTAGCCCAGTGGTACAGTGCTCGCCTTATGCGCGGTCGGTCTAGGATCGATCCCCGTCAGTTAACCACTGGGTGGTTTTTTTCCCGACATAACCAGATGTCCGACGCCGATATAACCTTAATTCTACTGTGTTGATTGCGTCGTTAAAAAAAAATAAAAAAAAAATAAAAATTATTAAAGAGTTTATCATTCTGCATTCTTCATTCTTCATTGCAACTTGAACTTGTTAATATCGACTGTTTCGTGCTATTACTAAAACGTTTGTGTATTGGCTGTATTTGTCAACAGCCGACCAATAAAAATGTTTTGACAATCGAGTAAACTGAAGCCATGTATGAAATTTTTCTTGCCCACTAGACCGGATTATCCAGCTTTTCCACGGTGCTAGATACATCTATCTTACCCACGGGTATAGACGATTTCTACATACGCGATTATGAGGCTACTTATAACTGCCAAGGGAAGCTGCCAATTCATATTTTTTTTTTTTTTATAATCCTTCAAAAGGTTATGTTAATGAAATTTAAAATTTGAACTTAATCGTGAAATTATTATTATTTTATTTTGTCCAATGGGACTACTTTTTAGCGCGTATTGTTAAAGGAGTCTGTAGACTCAATGTTTACAGTCGGCCAAGAATGGAAGTATGTATGTATTATTTTATAAAATTTGATACAGTTTAAACAAAAAAAAAGCTTGAGGGACATGACCTCCGTGCACCTCCAACGCCACTGGGGAAATATCCCATTTCTTTCTTAAACCCGTGTGACAGATCACCCGTTGTGGCGAAGAACCAGTCTGTAATTAATGTAATTATTTAAGTAATTTAATGAACAAACAATAAATAAGAACAAGAAAGTACATGTAATAGATTCCTTGCTACATTAGGAAAATGTAGCAGGTTTCTTCAGATGACTACGAGTCAAAATGACCAAATGTTTGACATTCAATAGCCTATGATCAATTAAACATTGTGTTCTAGCGGTGTTGTTAAATAGAACAAAAAAATTCTTAAAACGTTTGATCTTTATATTATGTTCTAAACACTGCTTATAATATACCGGTGTCTAAATGTAGGCACCATTATTGCGCCATTCAAAACAAACCATAAATCTCTGTGCTAAGTGCTGTGTAGTAAACAATACGTGACGTCATACATTTCCTGACTAATAATAATTTTATTATTTATTTTTATATTCCGGTATTGGGTTGTGAAGAGGAATCAAGGATGTCACGATGGGAAGAAGTCCTACTATTTTATTATGTTTCTAACACAACTAGGGGTGGGGCTTATTGCGTAAACATAGTGAACAGAAGTCAGTTTTATATTTTAAATATGTTTCACGTTAAAGTGGCATAATTGCGGCTTCCTGCTAAAATGATTTATTCATTTCTGCTGTGTAATGTAAACATTATACCTTTCTATTCAGTTTATCCATCATAAAACATTCCAACTAAATAATATAACTTACTAATAGAAACAAAATATTGAAAGGTCTAATGGTCGACCGACAGAATTGGGCGTGAATTATACTCGTATTCATATACGTTTGTATCACACCCAATAACTCCTTTTGTGCTGGAGTTTCGCTAAGCATTCATTCATTCATTCATTCATTCATTTATTCATTAATTCATTCATGCATCCATCCATCCATGCATCCATCCATCCATCCATCCCTTCATTAATTCATAATTTATCCATCTGTCCATCCATCATTTCTTTATTTTATTCATTCATTCATTCTTTCATTCTTTCATTCATTCATTTTACAAGGTAAAGCCAGGCAAATATTGCCGATAAATTCTCTCTTCGTGCAATGTTCTCATTTGTCTCTGACGGTACTGGGTTCGGATCCCAATCGAGGCATGGGATGTTTAATCCAGATACCGACTCCAAACCCTGAGTGAGTGCTCCGCAAGGCTCACTGGGTAGGTGTAAACCACTTGCACCGACCAGTGATCCATAACTGTTTCAACAAAGGCCATGTTTGTGCTATCCTGCCCGTGGGAAGCGCAAATAAAAATCCCTTGCTGCTAATCGAAAAAAGAGTAGCCCATGGAGTGGCGACATCGGGTTTCCTCTCAATATTTGTGTGTTCCTTAACCATATATCTGACGCCATATAGCCGTAAATAAAATGTGTTGAGTGCGTCGTTAAATAAATCATTTCTTTTTTTGTTTTCTTCCTTCTCTACGTTTTCCTTTGTTACTTGATAAAAATAAGCTAGCTTTGAGCTAACAACTTCACATTAATGTCTGGGCTTCATAATGTTCTTTAAGACTTTAAAGTGCATTGCTTTGTTGTTAATTACATGAACATTTTACTACATGGAACTAGATGAGAGAACAATATAAAAATATACTTTTGGCTTTTGTCTGTTACAAGTCACCGGTATGAATGAGGTGTGTTACGTGGGAACTCACTTAGATACATCTTAAATTAGTATTTGGTCACGTTTACCTGCTTAGTTCACTTAGGTCAGAGATCAAGTTGCCTGGTCGTCAAGGAACACATCCGGGTACTTTTAAAAAACATATACGTGTATTTGACTTTAAAAATATTAATTAAAAAATGGGCCTAATAAAACATATAGCATTTATATCCGTAAAATAATAGTATTATTTGTTACCAATTAATTTTTTTAATTTTAAAATGTGATGTACCCAGATTACAATGTTATTGATTGGTCAGAAGGTATCCAACTTACGAGACCCTCTCCTAATTACATATAATTCGATATTACAAGATGGACAACAACAATTTTTATTTGAAAAATATGTACATTTAGAACGAAACAACGGAATAATGTGAAAGATAAAAACATGGAAGAAAAGGAAAGATAAGGGGGAGGGGGGTAGAAAAATAAAATTAAAGTTCGTTTTGTTTAACAGAAACAGAAACTGTATTACTACTCAGGCCGTTACACAACGGCTTATGAGGTTCATGCAGTACACAGTATAATGTACGACACTACAAGACTAGATTGATTTATTAATACTCGGCTATTGAATGTTAAACATTTGGTAATATTGGACTCGTAGTCATAAGAGGAAACTCGCTACATTTTTCCATTAGAAGCAAACACTTTTCCAGTCGTGATGTACTTGTTTTAACATTTGTATATGTTTTGTTTTAGTCAGACAGACCAACAAAATAACGAAACCTATTCCGCATAAAAAAAAAAAAAAAAATTCTTTCAAATGTTTTGTTGGTTAAATCGTTGTGTTTGTTCAATGTATTTGTGAAAATGTTGAAATATTGGTTTGTTAGTGTCGTCACTTAGGGTGGTTCTATTTTCTAATAGTAATAGTAGATTAATTGGCTCAAAAGAGTTTCTAATTTGTTGGCGGGTTTAAAAATAATTAATCATCGGCTATCGGATGTCAAACATTTGGTAATTCTGACATATATATATATATATATCAGAGGTAACCCGCTACATTTTTCCTGAAGTAGCAAGCTAGGATCTTTTATATACACTTTCCCACAGACAGGAAAGTACATACCACGGCCTTTGATCAGTTATGGTGCATTAGTTGCGTCTGTCTGTATGTCTGTCTGTCTGTCTCTCTGTCTCTGTCTCTCTCTCTCTCTCTCTCTCTCTCTCTCTCTCTCTCTCTCTCTCTCTCTCTCTCTCTCTCTCTCTCTCTCTCTAATAGGCGATAAATAATAAAATCTAAACATACATATTTTGAATCACGCCACTCACACCCACTCATTCCGACACAAATATTTCAGAAATGTAACAAACACTGTCATTCTGTACAACGTGGAGGATTATGTTTCATTTGTTTCTACCTGTTAGCGAATGCACCTTGGTAACTCGGTGTAAAACGTTGATCTGCAAACAAAGCACGTGCACCGAGTACACAGAACGTGGTTTTCTGGGAAACTGGTCTGAGCTGTGGTTTGGTACTAGGACGAGGAAGTTAGCTTTAGAGGGGGGATATACACTGGCGTCGACAGGATTTTATATTGGGTTGGAGGGGGTCAACCCACACTATGTGTGTATTGATGTATGTATGTATGTATGCATGAAGGTAGGAAATGTTTTATTTAACGACGCACTCAACACATTTTATTTACGGTTATATGGCGTCAGAAATTTGGTTAAGGAACCACACAGGTATAGTGAAACCTGCTGTCGCCACTTCATGGGATACTCTTTTCGATTAGCAGCAAGGGATTTATTATATGCACTATCCCGCAGACAGGATAGTACATACCACGGCCTTTGTTACACGAGCAGTGGAGCACTAGCTTGAACGAGAAATAGCCCAATGGGGCCACTGGTAGCGATCAATCCTAAACCGACCGCGCATCAAGCGAGCGTTTTACCCATATGAATGTATGTATGTATGTATGTATGTATGTATGTATGTATGTATGTATGTATGTATGTATGTATATATGTATGTATGTATGTATCATTTTATAAAATTTAATACAGTTTAAAAAAAACAAAGATTGAGGGGCGTGCCCTCCGTGCACCTCCAACGCCACTGGGGAAATATCCCATCTTTTTCTTAAACCCGTGTGACAGATCACTCGTTGTGGCAAAGAACCAGTCTATAATTAATGTAATTATTTAAGTAATTTAATGAACAAACAATAAATAAGAACAAGAAAGTAAAAGATTCCTTGCTACATTAGGAAAATGTAGCAGGTTTCTTCAGATGACTACGAGTCAAAATGACCAAATGTTTGATATCCAACAGCCTATGATCAATTAATCAATGTGCTCTAGTGGTGTCGTTAAATAGAACAAACTTTTTCTTAAAACGTTTGATCTTTATATTATGTTCTAAACACTGCTTATAATATACCGGCGTCTAAATGCAGACACGATTATTGCGTCATTCAAAACAAACCATAAATCTCTGTGCTAAGCGCCTGTGCAGTAAAAACGATGGAATGCCCTATAAACAATACGTGACGTCATACAATTCCTGACTAATAATAATTTTATGATTTATTTTTAGACCGCGTACACGTGTATATTCCGGTATTGTGTTGTGAAGAGGAATCAAGGATGTCACGATAGGAAGAAGTCCTACTATTTTATTATTTTCTAATACAACTAGGGGTGGGGCTTATTACGTAAACATAGTGAACAGAAATCACTTTTTTAATATTAAATAGGTTGCACGTTAAAGTTGCATAATTGCGGCTTCCTGCTAAAATTATTTATTCATTTCTGCTGTGTAATGTAAACATTATTCAGTTTATTAATCATAAAACATTCCAACTAAATAGTATAACTTACTAATAGAAACAAAATATTGGAAGATCTATAATGGTCGACCGACAGAATTGGGCGTGAATTATATTCATATTCATATACGTTTGTATCACACCCAATCACTCCTTTTGTACTGGGGTTTCGTTAAGCATTCATTCATTCATTCATTCATCCATTCATTCATTCATTCATTCATTCATTCATTCATTCATGCATCCATCCATGCAGGCATCCATCCATGCATCCATTCATCCCTTCATTAATTCATTAATTTATCCATCTATCCATCCATCATTTCTTTATTTTATTCATTCATTCATTCTTTCATTCATTCATTTCACAAGGTAAAGACAGGCAAAAATTGCCGACAGATTCTCTCTTCGTGCAATGTTCTCATTTGTCTCTGACGGTCCGATTTAGTAAACGTGGCAGATTTTGTGGATTCGCCAATTTCATAAAATTTGCAACGATGTGATAATATAGGAATCTAGTCATACCGACAGGCTGGTAGGTACTGGGTTCGGATCCCAGTCGAGGCATGGGATGTTTAATCCAGATACCGACTCCAAACCCTGAATTTGTTTTGCGAGAGTCATAGCTCTCCTCGGAAATTAGCATTTATACTTAATTGTTGATATGTAATCGCAACCATACTGTCATGTCATGTCATGTCATAGGGTTTAACGTGCACATTCAGAACAAGCTGTTGTAGCGCACGCCTGTCGTGGGCGTAAGAGTTTGTGAAGCAAGCTCTTTCGTCCAAGACAGAAAGTTGGGAGGATGTAGGAGGGACCGCCTGTACTGGGAGATGCAAGGGAACATCAGCAGTCCGATCACGATCTGTAGCAGGCGAGGTTGGTGGTGGTGGGCTATGGAATTTTTAATGGAGCATTAATTATGCCAAAGAGAAAAGGTTCGCATTTCAGTATGAAGGAATTTTGGCGCAATTTTTGAACTGTCGGCCGAAAGAGAAAAAGGATACAGAGCTAATATAGTTTTGGAGTTTATTAGATCGAGAGTAGCTCGTTAATTAGACCTCATTGCTCCTGTGGTGCCTCCTGTTGTTGTGTGTCCTCCTTTTCCGTGTCACCAAGTACATTACCAGCAGCAGTTTTTTGGGGGCGTTGGGTAGGGTAGGCTGATATTATTTTGTTCAGCCATTCCCTTGGTGCAGTGCAAGTTTGTACTCGGAGCTGGTATTCTTTTGTCCAGCTCCTTATTAGAGTATATGCGGGGCCATTAACTGGGTGCAGATGCATTGTTATCATTTTTTGTATGTGGTTCCTAACTTGTTGTTAAGGTTGTACCTATTGCCCGCCATACTGGTAATAATATTATATAATAATAAAATCAATGTCTGTCTGCTATCAGATAAGCAGTAACTTATGATACGCTGAGAATCACTGACATGAAAGAAGAAAAAGACAGTCAAGTAGAATAGGTTTAACTAATTTTAATATCAGACTCAGGGAGAAAAACAGCAGTTTACATTTACTCGCCAAGTGGCTAGTCAATAAAAAAAACCCCACAAACAACAAGCCAATTCAGTATATTACTAGTCCGGCATCATATTAATTTAAGACATATTTAATAGCATTAACCAATTTTAAACACCAACCTGTATTACTTGAAAGTTAAATTGGGAGTAAACATTTAGTAATTATATAAAGAGCATACTGAATAATTTTTGAAATATGCATCGACTGAGACGCTATTTCCTGGTATTTCAGCTAAAAATCGTTACTATCACCAACTTAAATATATATGAATTGTAACATTCAAATGTTTTTATTCCGTCGCTTGTAATGTTCGCGGGAAACTTAAAACTTATATTTTGCGAAGTGGTGATTTAAACTAAACATTTAAAACATTTTACTTTCTAATAAACGCTGTTAATGTTTTGTCACCATCGGTTAGATCTCACAAACACTTTGGGTGATGTATATACAGCAATAACCGGTAGAAGTCAGTATGTTAACGCGATTTATCTGGCAACAGTAATAAAAGAAGAATAAAAGAGAACAGGAAGTGCAGGTGTTTCATTAATTAGTCAAGCAGTAAGGTCCCGGATTGCATGCGGCGTGGATGCAAAGCCACAAAACTGTCACAAATCTGTTTTGTGCTCACTGTACTAGAAAATCCATGCATTGCGATAACAGCCAGATCAGCTAGTCTATCTGTAGTCATCGTAGTACGAAGCCATGTGTGTATTCGTCTAAGGCAGGAGAATGATCTCTCTGCCTATGTACTGCCTATGGGCAAGACAGCAAGGATCTTTAGAAGCATAACCAAAAAAAAAACAATCTCAGGAAGGGGGGGTGGCTAGCCACCCTATTCACCCCCCTGGATCCGCCACTGGTTGGGATGGGTGAAATGAATGAATAAAAGAATGAATGAATGAATGAATGAATAAATGAATGAATAAAATAAAGAAATGATGGATGGATAAATGAATGAATGAATGAATGAATGTTTAATCCAGATACCGACTCCAAACCCTGAGTGAGTGCTCCGCAAGGCTTAATGGGTAGGTGTAAACCACTTGCACCGACCAGTGATCCATAAATGGTTCAACAAAGGCCATGGTTTGTGCTATCCTGCTTGTGGGTAGCGCAAATAAGAGATCCCTTGCTGCTAATCGAAAAAGAGGAGCCCATGAAGTGGGGACAGCGGGTTTCCTCTCAATATCGGCCATATAGCCGTAAATAAAAAGTGTTGGGATGGGTGAAATGAATGAATAAAAGAATGAATGAATTAATGAATGAATAAAATAAAGAAATGATGGATGGATGGATGAATGAATGAATGGATGGATGGATGCATGGATGGATGAATGAATGAATGAATGAATGAATGAATGAATGAATGAATAAATGAATGCTTAACGAAACCCCAGCACAAATGGAGTTATTGGGTGTGATACAAACGTATATGAATACGAATATAATTCACACCCAATTCTGTCGGTCGACCATTATAGATTTTCCAATAAAAAAATCTGTGTGGTCCTTAACCATATGTCTGATGCCATATAACCGTAAATAAAATGTGTTGAGTGCGTCGTTAAATAAAACATTTCTTTCTTTCTTTCTAGTCATACCGATGCCACCACGCCACCATTGTCCGGATCATTACTTTGTGTAGGGTCGGGGTGAAGCGCTCGCTTGGTGCACGGTCGGTCTAGGCTCCCACCCGAAGTGAATTTTAGGTTTAAGACCACTACACCGTCTTCTCTGTCACTAACCACTAACAGCTAACCAAATGTTCTGGACAGATAGCCGAGGTGTGTTCCCAGGACAGCGTGCTTGAACCTTAATTGGACATGAGCACGAAAATAAGTTGAAATGAATTAATGTTACAGCCAGTGTTCCACGACTGGTATTTCAAAGGCTGTGATATGTGCTATCCTGTCTGGGATGGTGCATATAAAATTATAAGTAATGGAAAAATGTACAGGGTATCCTCTTTATAAAAATAAAATTGCCAAATGCTTGACAACCAGGAGCCGATGATTATAAATCAATGTTTTCTAGTGGTTTCGTTAAACGAAACAAACTTTTACTTTGATGAGGAAACGAATGCAAACATTTACGGGTGAATCGTCTTCAAACACGCGAACAATACAATGGGGATTCCCCGACCTAGAAACACGTCACAGGTATAAGGTGCGTTACGCGGGAAATCAGATAAGTAAATCTACGTCTAGTAAAAATTAACTGATCACGTTTACCTGTGTTGTTCACTTAGGTCAGAGGTATTGTAGCCTGGTCTTCAGGAAAAACATCCGGGTACTTTAAGGTATATATGTGTACTTTAAAAAAATAAAGTCGGTACGTACATTCATCCATCCATCCATCCATCCATCCATCCATCCATCCATCCATCCATTCTTTCTTTCTTTCTTTTTTTCTTTCTTTCTTTCTTTCATTAATTAATTCATTTATTCATTCATTCTTTCTTTCATTCATTCTTACTTTTTTCTTTCTTTCTTTCATTCATTCATTTCACAAGGTAAAGCCAGGCAGATATTGGCGACCAATTCTCTCTCCGTGCAACGTTCTCATGTCTCTGACGGTCATATTCAGGTATAGTAGCCTCGTCTTCAGGAAAAAATATCCGGGTACTTTAAAATATATATGTGTACTTTCAATAAATGAGGTATCAGATTGTTCTAATATTAATGAAAACTAGCCTAATAAAATATTATTACATAAAGCATTTAATAAAACAGCTGAAAATACGGTACAAAGCTCATGTTTGAGCATAAGTTATCCTCTTCTATTTTTTTTTTTATTTTTTTTATTTTTTTATTTTTTTTTTTTTTAACGACGCACTCAGCACATTATAATTACGGTTATATCGGCGTCGGACATATGGTTATGTCGAGAAAAACCCCAGTGGTTAGCTGACGTTATCCTCTTCTAATTACAAATAATATAATATTCCAATACTGACAAAAGCAATTTTTTTTTTTTTTAAATTTCACATGTTTTACGACACATAAGAATAAAACAATATACTATATAAAATGTTAATCTAAATTATGAACTATCTACAAATTATAAAACCAGTTATAAAACGCAGAGAAATTTACAATTGTTAATTTTTTAAAGTTATTTTTATTATTATTTTATTCCCAGCCCCAGTTAGAACAACACATAGCAAGGGTAAACATAGGTTGTGTACACACCATATAAAACAACACAGTATAATACTTCAGGGTACTGGCTCTCATTCCTAGGTTACATAATAACTGAATTAGTTTCAAAACGATGGTTTACAATAGTAATATGTTTTAATGAATGTATCACGAAATTCACTAAATTGGAAAATCAAGTATGTCAGGTCATAGGGTTTAACGTGCACATTCAGAGCAATCTGTTGAAGTTCTTTCGTCCGAGACTGAAGAAACAAGTATAAAATGAAACGCATCTCCAATATCTCCTATATCACAGAATTTACAAGTACCAGAGAATCTTCGAGTGTCTTCCTGTTTCGACATTTTGGGGAGGGACATAGCCCAGTGGTAAAGGTAAAGTTAAAAATTAGTTCGTTAGCTCAAGTGATGTCGCTAAACAAAACACACTTTAGCTTTTTAACTGTATTTTGTTTTACTTTGGAAGTTTAGTCAAATTCACATAAATACCAACTGAATATGGCTAAACTGCTTCATTTTATTCTGTAAACTGTCTTTACCCCAAAACATTTATGTGGTGCTAACCTAGTAAGCCTACATGTGTCTTATTTCTGATAGCTTAACCACTACTCCACCGGGGATGGGACAATCGTGATTTACAAGGTCGTAAAACTGATCGTCAGTTCAAAGATCACGTGACAGGTCACAAGGTTAATCTTGACTCGACTGTGCGTGGTCGGACAGTCTTATTGTGAATAAATTGTGTGTGTTTTTCTTTCGGGATGTACCCGTAAACAGTCGGACACACCAGCGAAACCGCTGATCATTGGCTGAACGTCCAACAGGATACTGGTCAAAATATTTACCTAGAAACGTGTTTGATTGTTTATAAGTCATCGGTACAACATAAGGACATTTATCATTTATATCTGACTCACCTGTATGATCAAATATTGCAAACAGTCAGTATTTTAAAATCGAGATATGTGGTGGACGATGACAAGCCCACCAAATCAATTAATTGTATTCTCTCACAAAAACAACAACAACAACAGAACAAAAACAAAACAATACACACACCTACTCTCTCTCTCTCTCTCTCTCTCTCTCTCTCTCTCTCTCTCTCTCTCTCTCTCTCTCTCCCTAATAGGCTATATACATGTGTTGTAAATACAAAGCATTTATATTCTTAGAATATGAATATTAAATTGTAGCGATTTTCAATAAAAATAAAATATTAATATAATGCAATTAAATAATAAAATCTAAACATACATATTTTGAATCACCCCTCACACACACACTCATTCCGACACAAATATTTCAGAAATGTAACAAACACTGTCATTGTGTATAACGTGGAGTTTCATGTTTCATTTGTTTCTACCGAGTGCACCTTGGTAAAGCTATGTAAAACGTTGATCTGCAAACAAAGCACGTGCACCGAGTTTGGTACTAGGACGAGGAAGTTAGCTTTAGAGGGGGGATATACACTGGCGTAGACAGGATTTTATATTGGGTTTTATATATATGTGTGTGTGTGTGTGTGTGTGTGTGTGTGTGTGTGTGTGTGTGTGTGTGTGTGTGTGTGTGTGTGTGTGTGTGAGAGAGTGTATGAATTATTTTATAAAACTGAATACAGTTTTAAAAAAACGATTGAGGGGATGGCCTCCGTGCACCTCAACGCCATTGGGGAAATATCACACGCCTTTCTTATCCAGTACATAGGGCCTACTCACAAACGGTTCCAGTATATACTCACATACGTATCCAGTACACATCCACAAACGTATCCAGTACATACTCACAAACGTATCCAGTACATACTCACAAACGTACCCAGTATATACTCACAAAACCATCCAATACACACCCACAAACGTATCCAGTACATACTCACAAACGTACCCAGTATATACTCACAAACCCATCCAATACACACCCACAAACGTAACCAGTACATACTTACAAACGTATCCAGTACATACTCACAAACGTATCCAGTACACACCCATAAACGTATCCAGTACATACAAACGTATCCAGTACATACTCACAAACATATCCATTACATACTTACAAACGTATTCAGTACATACTCACAAACATATCCATTACATACATACAAACGTATCCAGTACATATTTACAAACGTATCCAGTACATACTGACAAACGTATCCAGTATATACAATGTACTTACAAAGGTATCCAGTACATACTCACAAACGTATCCACTCACAAACGTAACCTGTACATACCCACACACGTATCCAGTGCATAACATCATGGAAATAAAGTGTAATATATGGGGATCGGAGTTCGTGGGCATTGTAATACATAGTAATACATTTATTTAAATAATAGAAAATACTTTTTTTAATTAATAATTTATTAGAAATTATAATCTAATGATTTATATAATAATTTGTAAAAAAAAAAAAACACCCACCAAAACCCCTAACATTAACACACAAAAAAACTTCCTCACCCCCACACATACCCCACAAATCAACAATAACAAAGATAATATAAAAATAATTACGATGCTCCCAGATTGCTGTATTTGCCAGTGATATTGAATTTTAATATAGAATCAATATTATATGAGACATGAGAATAGTATTATCTTTGATTGGACTTTAATACGTTTGGCAGGGCTTGATTTAGTTCAGTCGGTTGAGTACTCGCTTGATGTGCTTGCGTCGTAGGATCGAACCACCTTAATGGATCCATTCAACTGACTGGGTGTTTTCGCGTTCCCACCAGAGCACCACAACTGGACAAAGACCGTGGTATGTGCTTTCCTGTCTGTGGGAAAGTGCTTATAAAAGATTTCATGCTACATAGGAAAATGTAGCGGGTTTTCTCTGATGACTACGAGTCAAAATGACCAAATGTTTGACATCCAATAGCTTATGATCAATTAATCAATGTGCTCTAGTGGTGTCGTTAAATAGAACAAACTTCTTAAAACGTTTGGTCTTTATATTATGTTCTAAACACTGCTTGTAAGACACCGGCGTCTAAATGCAAACACGATTTTTGCGCCATTCAAAACAAACCATAAATCTCTGTGCTAAGTGCCTGTGCAATAAAAACGATGGAATGCGCTATAAACGTCATACAATTCCTGACTAATAATAATTTTATGATGTATTTGTAGACCACATACACGTGTATATTCCGATATTGGGTTGTAAAGAGGAATCAAGGATGTCTGTCTAGCTATCTTACAATCAGAGTACTTGGGCTAGATAGGAAGAAGTCCAACTATTTTATTATTTTCTAACATAACTAGGGGTGGGGCTTATTGCGTAATCATAGTGAACAGAAATCACTTTTATATTTTAAATATGTTTCACGTTAAAATTGCATAATTGCGGCTTCCGGCTAAAATTATTTATTCATTTCTGCTTTCAGTTTATCCATCATAAAACATTCCAGTTAAATAATATAACTTACTAACAGAAATATATATTGGAAAATCTACAATGGAACGACCGACAGAATTGGGCGTGAATTATACTCGTATTCATTTACGTTTGTATCACACCCAATAACTCTTTTTGTACTGGGGCTTCGTTCATTCATTATTTCATTCATTCATTCATTAATGCATCCATCCATCCATCTATCCATACTTTCATCCTTTCATTCATTCATTCATTCATTTATCCATCTATCCATCCATCATTTCATTCATTCATTCATTCATTCATTCATTTCGCAAGGTAAAGCCAGGCAGATACTGCCGATAAATTCTCTCTTCGTGCAATGTTCTCATTTGTCTCTGACGATCCTATTCAGTCAACATGGCAGATTTTGTGGATTCGCCAATTTCATAAAATTTGCTACGATGTGATAATACAGGAATCTAGTCATACTCCGCCACCATTGTCATTACTTTATAATTCCATTTTATAATTAGGCCTACTGTTTTGTAATAGGCGTCGTGATTGGTTAAAATGTTACCACGTGATCTAAAAAAAAAAACGTTCATTCTTCCACGAACATCAAAAATGCACTTTTTCGGTAACCAAGGGAATCCCCGAGGATTCCATCGTTTCTATTTTTATCCTAATTTCGTCTGCACTGTGAGTGAAGGTGACAATTCAGGCTTTAAACGA